>OENM01000073.1:118699-140985 GCA_900239745.1 Rotaria magnacalcarata
TATATATATATATATATATCGTTTTTTTTCTTTGTTTTTAGATAAAGACAAAAGAAGATCATCTAATATTGAAATAAAACGCTCAGTACATAAATTATTTGTGACTAGACTTTGAAATAATACAAGCGCAAGGTTTACTCATAGCACCTGAGGTTTATTTTATTTAATAAAAAGAACTGCCTTCAAGTTAAATAGATGACGTATGTTCTTGAAACTCAACCCTACGATATTTAGTTATGCATAGCCTATTTATTAAAATTTCAAGTCGCTTCAACCTAATGATAATTCCGACGTAGAATAATATGACACTATTAAGTTCAATGTAAATATACATGCTTCAAAAGAAACAAGTATACGACAAACAATGACATTATCTATATATCATAGTTTTGTCTATATCTTACTGGATTAGATTTTTTTTCACTATAATATTCTCTATCAAAGGCTTACATTTTCAAATAAACGCAGTTAAATCTATTGAATTCAATACAAATGTCTAAGTAAACTATTAGTTTAGAACTCAGATCTTTCGAATACTATCCTTTTGAGATAGTTATAAAAAATATTTATAAACTATGTAGACAACATTTTAAAAATTAAACATAATTCTATTCATTAATTGTACTAGGCCATTGTCTAAGAAGAAATTTTATTTACATACGATTCGAACACGAAGATAAATCTCTACGATATGTATAACGTCAATATTAATTACGTGTGTATCGCTATCGGTAATGTCAATTAATACGGATTCTAACTCGACACCCCTCGGTTCAACTAATGAATGTTATATCATCCGAGATGTATCAATTAGCTTATTAAGTTTCATATGTCTTACATCAATTTTCCTGTCATGCACTCGTCTCGATCAAATAATTAAGAAAATATGTAGACATCGTCTAATTGAAATTGTACAATAGTCTTCGATTTTAGCTTTACATGATTATAATCATGCTGAACTACAAAACAAAACAAAAAAATAAAAAGGTCTCATACCGAAGTCAGGCTCATTTGGACATCCTTTCAAACGAACATGTCCAGTTGGTGTTCGTTCAATGAGATAATGTCGAACAAGTTCAGCATTGGGATCAGCTCCTATATTCAATACAATATATTCATTTTTCAATGTACATACAGTATTCAAAATCAAATAACACACCTTGCTTCGCTTGAATACCCGGTGGTAATGTTTCAACTTTAATGGCAAGACCATATGAACCAGGAAAACCTTGACTATCTCGCACAAGAAAGGTTCCAGGTGGTTTGGTTTTAAGTAGATTAATTGCTATTTAACAAAAGAAAATCAAATAAATTGAAGAATAGAAATGTTTTCTTTTTTTTCATATAATAGATCATACCATCTTCACGTGACATTTTTTCTTTATACCAATATTGACTGACATGATGTGCTTGATAAGCACCATTACGGTTTACGTCGGATTCTAAGCAAAAAGAAATTAGAAAAAGAAATTCAATAACTTTCATCACGCAATTTGTCAAGGGTAATGAATCATTTCTTATTAAGTAGTGATGAAAAACAAAATAATCTACATGGACTATAATGTATTCTCATGAGATTAATATGCTTGATAGAATTACAAAAATTCTTCCAACAGTTTTACAAAATATTATAGCAATGAATTAGAATTAACTTTTTCTCATCAAAAATTCATGATGAAAAAAAAATTAATCCTTGGCAAGAATATTCAAGGACGACCCAACAAAAATACTTCTGTTGCTTGCATTAGAAATGACACTTGATCATCTTCTGAGAATTTACGTTTTTCTTCTGACATCAATACGAGAAACCGAAATAGTGCCAAGTGCAAATCGTATTCTTTCATTGTCACACACTATAGTTTACCTGTAGCGGATGAAATACTTGAGCGGCGTGAATTTTCTTCTTGATTTCGAAAAGAACTAAAAGAATAAAAGAATTTCTTTTGTGCAATTGTAACAAGAAAACAGTCAAAAACTATTACCTATTGCCGACACGTGGTTGAATATTTTGATTATCTAAACGTATGAACACGAGATGTATAGATTATCAACATAAATCCAAATGAATACATACAAGTTTGATTGCTTACTGGAAACGTAGGTGTTGACGGTGTTTTACTTGTTGTTTGATGTTCAAAACGATCAGAATTTACAGTAGGTATCTATGTTAAATAAATAGAATTCGATTAAAATTGTATTTTTGAAACAAAAAACTCAAAAATAAAACAAAAACTCAGGGTTCATTCAAGGGTATCATCGTGCAAGCGAAACGCAAATCATTTCTCTTACAATCTCTGCTGTAGTCGAAAATACTTGTGGTTTTGCTGCATTCGATTCATTCAAAACAGGTGATATCGTAGTTTCAATCACACTACGTTGTATTCTCGATGGCATTTGAACTGTATTATCATCAGAAATGTTTTTTTTCAATTCTGATGATGCTTGTATTTGCTGTTTATTAGTACTCGGTGGATTCGATAAACCAATTGAACCCGGAAAAAAGTTCGGTAGCGTTGAAACGTGTTTTCTCATAGATTCCATGTCTTCGTTAGCTTCTGTTGTTGTTGATGACGGTAATGTAGTCAACGTCTAGGTTATAAATGGAATGGAATGTTATTTTCCTTTGTTTATTTCAAACATTCCATGCATTTCAGACACATGCAGATGTATTTTGATGGGACAGGGACAAAATATTTAAAGTAAAACTAAAATATTTTAATTCGTTTTTTTTTACCCTAGTTTGTTGTGTTCTATTAGTTAGTGTTATATGTTGTCCCGGTAAACGCGCTATTGCTGCTGACGAATCTTGTGCAACAACAGGTATCGATGTTGAACGTAATTGATCTTGTGAACGATAACGTTGATTATTATCGATAAATCGTTGTTGCTGCTGTTGTGATGTCGGTCTTGCCATTGATTGTTTACCAACCCATCCACTATCGCCATATTGAATATCAATAGGTACTTGATGACGAGAATAATTTTGTTGCCGGATACGCATACCTGAATCGGTTTCATAGCCAGTTAAATTATCTGCTCGACTACGTAATGTATTTGTGTTTGATTCGTTAAGAAATGAACTACTACGTAAATTTGTTGGTACATTATTTAGATTTGATGATGATACCATTCGATTATTAACAACTAACGTTTCAGGTATAGCTGCCATACGTGGTGGTAACGTACGTGTCATACGTAATCGACCACTACTAATTAAACCTGAATCTGTATCATATCCATCGGGTCGTAACATTGTACGATGACCTCCACCAGAACTAGTTGCTGAATAAGTTTCATGATGACGCTCTCGAAGTAAATGTGGTGCTGGTGGTGCTGCTATTCCAGCAGGATAATATGGATAAGGCATAGCTGGAGGCACATGTAATGGTGGTGGTGGAGGAGGAGGAGGAGGACGACCGTAATACCTCGGACCATAACCACGAGATGTGACAAGACCTGTATCGGTTTCGTATCCTGAATAATCATGACCACGTACACGTATACCATTTGCTGGTAATGTTGAACGTGAATAATTATAGCATTCAGTTGGTTGTCCATCAATATATGTACGTGAAGGTGAACGAACTAAATCCATGCGACGTAATTCAATGGGTCCATCTGGTGCCGGTTCGGATGATGCACGAAAATGTGTCGGAATGGCTGAAGTTGATGTTGATGTGACTGTTGTTGTGTAACCATCTGATGGCAAAGAATAAACATGAAAACAGACATTCATTAGTTTTGACAAAAAAACAAGCTTATTTTTCCATTACCTCGATTATCTTGTCTACTATAGGGTCTCCTTAACGACAATGTACTTGTTGGGCTGTCGGTTTGTACAAGCTTTATTGGATATCGTCCACGGTTTGGATCCATCTAAACAGAAACAATTTTTCTCTTTGAAATCAAGTGTTTTTCTTATATTCAAAATAGCAGATAAATGATTATTTCCTTTTTCTTTTAGTTTCGTTTGTGTGTGCTTTTTTGCTTTCTTTTTTTCTTTTTAAGCTATCATCATTATAGTGTTTGATATGTGCGTGGCAATCTACATTTACGTAATAGCATTTAGTCGTGCTGCGTTCTTCATAGATAATCAATAGATAGTCTTAGCTTCCTTCAACTGCCTCATTTGACATTGAGATTGAATAATGACGAATGCCATTTTATCGATATTCCTCGATTATCACTAATCAATTTAAAATATTCACTTCTTTTTTTCTTCTTCTTTTAAATATCGTGAAATATTCTTCTGATTAGTCAAGCGAAACTTCGTATCATTAAAACATAATCAAAGTGTGACTAATAGTTATGACAACACTTTATACCCGAGTTACTTACTCGATGGACCGAATCTGTGTAAGCAGCACTTGAACTGTACGTTCGCCGATTATTTGTTGTTGGTGGTGGTGGTTGTTGATGTACTGGTATATCTGTTGTCCACATGGTTTGCTGTGTTTGTTGTTGTGAACGCTTCTTTAGAGTATTTTGAACACTTTCTAATAATGAATCAATAAGTTGTTCATCAATCGATAATTGATCTCTTGATGCTGCTGTTTGTGATGGTTTATTTGTTGTTGTTGTTGTTGTTGTTGTTTTCATTGTTGAATTAGTGATCGGTATATCTGAAGTATCACTGATACCACCGCCACCGCCACTACCACCACCACCACCACTGCGTTTTATACGTATACGTTCTTCGCGTGTAGTTTTTACTCGTTGTTCTTCACGTTGTACACCACTCGATGATAGAGATGAGCCATCGATAAGACCGCTAACAGTATTAGCATCAAAATCATTGCGCTTTTGATTATTTAGCGTCGATGCTTGGGTATAGGATGAAGCTCGAATAGATGATGGTAATTTTGCATTTAATATTTCATTATGATCATTATCCGAATGACGCTGATATGAATGCGATGAGGATGATGTTGAATATTTATTATTAGTATTAGTATTATTACTAATACGATTATTTGTGGATGTGCCAATCGGACGATTTACTTCAAAAAGTAAATCTTTAACGAGATCGTCCAGCTGATCTACATCCGATTTTAATTTTGCTGTTTGTGATAGTGACATGTTTTCCTTTGTAGAACTAAACGAGACAGGCAGCGAAATGCCGCCGTCACCAACTGTACTGACACCGATGTTACTATTAGGTAAAGAAGGAAGACGTGTAATGGGCGTTGAGGAAGAAAAAGGAGACGATGAAGCACTAGTTATTTGTACAGGCAAACTAGTAGACGTTTGGTTTGGTTCGAATGGAAAGGAAGAAGAAGAAGAAGAAAATGTTGGTGCAGTAGCGTTGTTATAATGATTGACTTGCACGTTTTTGTACATAGTCTAGAAGAGAAGAGAAGGAAAAAAATCAAAGAACAACATAACTTCTGTCTTGGTGCCACAGCAGTATTCATCAAAGGAACGAAAGAAAAAAAACGATGTAAAAAAGAAAAAGAACGCAAGAAAGGCCGTCACTTCTCGTCAAAGAAGAAGACGGCTAGTAGTAGGTTTAGTAGGATCTATTCTTCTATCTTTCTAGGGTGGTACTGTTGCCTTTTTAACAATCATTTTTTTTCTTTCTTTCTTTCTTTTCGGTTGGTACGCGCATGCAATTTTTACGTAACCCTTTCCTCATCTCTTCTTATGCTTGGTATCGAGACGAGGGCGCTTGTCGTCCTTCCGTTGCCTTCATCATCCCCTACATAATGGCATCAACGACTTACACTCTGTTTGCTCGTTCGCTATCTTACTACATTACTCTATCTAACATATTCATACACAAATTCTATGATGAGCGAAGAGATCGGAACAAAATACTACCACAATTGGTGTATATAAACATGTACGAGTAATAAATTGACCGAAAAAAAAAAATTGGCAAACTTTCAGAGAAGGATAAGTGTAAATGTCTATATAATCGAGAATAGGAGAGACTCTCATAAATGTATGCTAATAATATATTTGAAAATACAGAACAAGAAAATACCATTAGACTCCACAAAAAAAGAGAAAAAAAATATTCTCTTGTTTGCCAATAAAAATAAGTAAGATCAAAGAAAATCAACTCGGTTTTCCAGCGAAAATACGACTCATCAACAGTATATTGGCATAAGTGAACGTGTTGAAAAGATATCTTTATATTGTTGATAGCTTGATTTATATGTACATACCAATGAAATGATGCTCAAACCATCGTCGAGTGTTATGCATACGAGTAGAGGTCAACTTTTAGGTTACAATATATCTTCTTCGGCGAACAGTAACAGTCGTAGCAGTAGTAATAGTAGTAGTAGTTAAGGTAGTAGTCGTCAAAAGTCATTCATCTGAAAATAAAAATCATACAAGTAATACAATAAAGAAACGACGAGAATATGAAGAAATCAATGAATGAGTATTCTACAACAAAACGCAATTATGAACAAAGGAAAAATGAAGAACACTAGTGTATGCGTGCTTGATTGATTACAAATGCAACATTTTCCGTGGTATCACATACATCGGCAAAAACCATCTGTGTGTGTGTGTGTGTCTTGAATAGGATACTGAATAATCAATAGAAAAGATAATACAGTATCAAGGGAAACAAATCTGTACGCAATAAATAGAATAACATATAGTATAGAGTCCTTGATTAATCTTGAAAAGTCAAGATTTTTCTTTTGCAGATAGTTCAGCCTCTTGTCTTTATTTTCTCTTTTTGATTGGTTCGCGTGGATAAAAAAAGAAACATAATTGAATAAAAAGAAAAGAAAAACAATTAGCATACCTTGTCCGATTCCGGTAGCGACTTATCAATCATATTACTCACTTGTTGTTCTTTTTTGCTACAGTCTTTTTTTTGCTCTCCTGTCTATTCACGAAACACAATTCAATACAAGTTCGTATGTACGTGCATTGCATAGAATGATCACCATCACACGTATTGTCTCATCTTTCGATCACGAATCGATTTCATCTTTCTCTCTTTCTCTCACGCATAAATCCATATCAAACACACGACCGTCTATGATGTTCAGTTGAGCAGTAAAGAACTCAAAGAAAAAAATATATACGTGTGAGAGAATAATGAATGGCCCACTGCCAAGCAGCATATATTCACGTACACTGTTCAACATTTTCTTTGCTCGCTCTTGCTCTCTGTGTTTCTCTTTGTCTATGTGAATATATATATATATATATATATGCATGCAAGATGAACTCATTCGACGAGAGAGAGACAGAAAAAGGAGCGCACTCTGACCGACTTGCTTGTACGTTTACTATGTTTTTGTTGTTGATGATGATGATTATGATGAAAGAAAGAAATGATGGCGATACTACGTAGTAGTCTAACAGAACAAACTACACAGTTAGTTTGACGCAAAATCAACAAAAAGGCATCTTTATTGTGTACTGTAGGTTTTTGTCATTTGAGGATGGAAGAATATATCTATATATAGCATCAGACCTTCTTCAAAACGTCAATACTAATAATAATAGCAAGAAAAAAAAATTAGCAACAGGAGTGATAGAAAATATTATATAGATCAAGGTTTGATTATATATCTCATCTGAACATTGTTATGGTCAATCAGGAATCACAAGGTTTGAATAGATACACTTGCAAAAGATTAGCGTCAGAAGAAGAAGAAAAAGAAAAGGAAAATTAGATATTATCACTAGAGTGCATGCATATATATATATCAAAATTCAAGGGTAAACTAATATTCATGGCAAAAACAACAATATCGACTGGTAGTATATATAGATGCAGTTTAGTTAAGTGCTCGATGAACAACAAAATGAATAGAAGAAGAAGAAGAAAGAAGATTTAATCGTGAATAGAATCAGATAATTTAAATGCATTGATAGTATATACTGTCGATACTCAATTGTCGACTCAGCTTTTCTATCTATCGTTCACTCGTTCATATTCTATCATCTATATAAATATCGTTTTTTGTACGACGTTCTTATCACCCTTTAGGTATGTCCAACACTGCGACAACGAGCGAGAGACAAAAGGTCACATATGATGTGCTGACGTAAGCATCTGTACGGGCATTCGTTGATCAAGGCAATATTGTTGTTTCAAGAAGACACGTAGACAAAGAACGATTATCATTCGGTTGATTGAAATGAAAATCAGAGAAGCACAACAACAATAATGATCATCCTGGAGCACGATACAGCCAGCTGAACAATTTTTTCCTTCGCATTTATTATGAGACGGGGATGGTGGAAGAAGGGCGACAGACAGAGAGAGAGAGAGAGAGAGAGAGCGAGAGCAAGCAAAATTCTTCTGTACCAACAAGAAGAAGCCGTCGATATGTCTGTTGACCGAATATCGAATAGCATTCATATGTAAATATGTTTATATACGTGTATATGGACATGCATCAGGAAAAAAAAGAAAAAAACAATCTTAATATTCAATCCAATGTAATCATCGGTAGAAAAAGGCACGCGGATAAGAAAAACCACAGAAAAAATTTAAAGCTCTATTTTTTTTAAATCTCAAAGTAAAACTATTCTATTTTTAAAATATCCTTTGTTACTTGATCATAATCTTCTGTCAATTCAATTATATCGCGATAAATCCATGCGCAACCAGATTTACGCAATAATTCTCTATCAAAGCCACCACAAAGTACTCCAATAATTGGTAATTTTGCTGCTAGAGCAGCTAAAATAGAAGCAAAACAAAAATAATTCTTTGTAATAAACGTTCAGCAAATTATTTTACCTTGCGCATCCCACGGCGTATCACCGACAACAACGGCACGATCAGTTGATGGATATTTTAATAATTTCAATGCTGCTAAGAATATATCTAAATTTATGCAAAATGAAATTATTTCATAGAATACAATAATTCTATTTATTTTCTACCAGGATACGGTTTAGATCGTTTGACATCTTTTGAATTTGAGCTAGTTTGACAATCAATGAGATCAGCAACATTAGCAATATGTTTATAAAGTTCTAATTCATCAGTTTGTGCTGATGAAGCAAGCGCAATTAGTATATTTCGTTGTTTGATTAATTCAAACAATTGTCGAACACCGGGAAATGGTTTTATTTGATGAAGATAATTATCTTTAAATAGTTTTGCTTTTTTCTCGGAAATTTCTTTACCATATTTTTTTATTTGCTCTTCAGTTGCGAACACGGGCAATAATTGATCCGCAGCTTTACCAATTTGCATGCGAACATCAGATAAATTTGATTTAATATTGTAATATTCTAATGCATCATGCCAAGCTTTTGCATGAAAATCCACAGTATCAATAAGAGTGCCATCGACATCGAATATAACTGCGTCGAGTTCTCGCCGTTTTGTTGCAAAATGACGAACTGACAAAGATAACTGAAGAAGACTTTTGAGATAAGAATAAAATATATAAAGTTTACGAAAACGAACAAAAATACCTGAGGACGGATTATGTTTGATAAATAGATTCGAAGCATTTTTATTGATATATGTATAAGAAAAAATAAGTAAATCAAATAGTAAGTAACAGTTAGCAACTATAGGGCTGGTTTAACTCCCAATGATCTTTATTATAAGAGCAGCTTTTATAGCAAAAGAGGGCGCTCATTTCCTACAGATTTCAATTGAGTATATAATTTATTCTGTCTAAAAACTACTATTCGTCTTTATCAAGCATTTTTCAAAAAATTCTCTGTTTAAAATAATCGCGGTTGAAATGTACGCAGTCCTAGCAGAAACGTTCCTATCGGTCCATGTCATGAATAAAATCTGCATTTGATTTCCATTAAGAGAACGCAGCACTTATTACTCACGAGTCGACTGAGTATTCATTTTCTAATGTATACACAACTGACTTCTGTATCGGCTTTACCAAATAGGTTTCTTAAGTGTTTGTAATGAATTAAGTGTCAAGTTTTCTGACAAAAGATTCTCGTTCTTTTTTGTTGTCTATAAAGAAGTCATACGTCAAAAAAGGTTCTGCATTCGTTTTTTTTNTTTTTTTTGACACATACTTGAAAATCGATACAATTTAACAACATACACTATTCACACTTCAAATGTCATCGATAAGGCAGACGACATTGGAAGATCAATAAAAAAAAAAATCGATGAAAATACTATTCAAACAAACATGAGCTAAAAGGTCTATTCCTTTTTATTTTGTCGCAACTTATTACGATAATTATAATATCTATGCCATTTACTCGCCTAATATACAATGGTTTAATTATAGATAGACTTTCAGTGAAATGAGGTACAATTGAATATCAATATTTCTATGACAAATGTTTTAATTTACATTTTCTCGAAGTTTTCATCAACGATACTTGTAGCTAAAATCTGTAACGGTAACAATGACGAAAATTTAGTGATTCTGAATGAATGGATCGAATTCTAGACATAAATACACAAAAATACGATCGAGTCTACCGAAGATCTCAGATAGAAAACATAATAAACTTTTCATTATTACATTTTATTTTTGAATCAAATTTATTTATACAGCTCTTCGGTGAATTAAACCTCATTGTCTATAATAATATGTGAATGACATTTCAAGATTGAACGATTCTTGTCTGTATAACATTATCTCTTGAAAGGTCAAAAGAAGCTAATTGGCATAGCACTACATTGAAAATGAATTTTTTATCAACCAACCTAAAATTTACAGATATCATGATTAATTTTGCACTCTATTACTATTCAAAGTTGCATATCGATCAGCTCTTGCTTCTTCATACCTTTCTATGGTCGAATAATTCTCATATATGAGTGTATAGTTTAGAAAGGTAAAAGAGATTAATGATTCTAAGCATAGAATAACTAATCATTACTCATCATTTTATATGTATATCACGGTTTCAAATACTTGATTAGTTCTATTTTCTCACATAATGATGCGCAAGGATGCATAGACCTAAATTCTTTTCGCAAAATGTGTTGCTCTATTAATGCTAGTAATAATGTAGGCATTTGTCTTTTTTGTTTTACGAAACTACAGAAATATGCAAAAAAGACTATTTTTCCTATGGTTCCATGAAGGGCCGTGTCACTCTGTACTTCATCATCGGACATGAGATCAAGTTGATATGTTCAAATTATCGTTATGTTTTATTCATATATGTAAAAATAAATTCATGAAATTCAATATATCAAAACCAAGAATCTTCGTGTTTTGCTCATAAAGCAACAAGAGATAAATGACCTAGAGCAACAATGCTCGCCTACATACACTAGAACATCAACACCATGTGTTTTATCTCAAAAATTACATCTATTATCTACAGTTGGTGCGGCTATCGATGTAATTACACGCAACACACTATCACTCTATGCCAACATGAAATATATATCATCGTTATCATCCACATTAACAACATTAATGTCATCGTTACGAGTACCTGTAGGTACAAGTCATTTACTAGTTGATCTATCCATACGATAGTTTTCAGCATTATCAAATATCTCAAAGCGGTTTACATAGCTATTATGATTACATATTAACATCAGTACACTGATTTGTGCAGATGATCAAGGATTTTTCAGGTACTTACAAGAAGAATAATGGCTTTACACTGAGCAATCTATATACATTCGTTAGACTATTTAATTGTAATATGATTCAAAGAAATCATTGAAAAAAAATATATACACAGATCAAACACCCGAGATCACTCATTGAATAGAGGGGTATGAAACATGGGTTTCTTTAGTCGTATAGTTATTTGACTCCTCATTGGTATACATTCTTCGTATATTTTCACCAAACTACAGAAGCTGCATTTAGTCGTGAATCATTACTTCGCTATGGAAGTGAGTAACAAAATAGAACTTCTATGCGTCAGTTTCTGGTGATTGATACTAGTCAGTTCACGGAACAAATTCCTATTGGATAATCATTGACTAATCACATTGGAATCGTTCAATTAATTTGTTTTTCAGAAAAGAACTTTTACTGAATTGCATAAGTATTGATATATAAATATTATTCTATTTCATTTCGTTTACTCATCTTCGTCATATTTATTTGTTGCCCACAGCAGGTTGCTTAGACACGGACTGTTATTGAGGTTTGCCAAATAACTCAGTCACGAGATATGGAATGTTGAATAGAATAAATTCTTTTTTCAATAATCCACTCGATTTTTCAAGGCTCATAAAATTTTCATAACCAAAAGCCTGATTTCATTTTTTTTTCTACATCATTATAATCATTGATTTTTATTGTCTTTTAGTCGGCGTAAAAAAATCACTTTAATATCTATGGCTTTAATGAATTCAAATGAAATGCTTAATCTCAATCGAATGACATATTTGATGTCAGTTTCAGAAATAACACCACAATTGTTTGTATCAGGTTTATTTCTCAATCGAAAGAAAGCATGTTGGTTTTATTGTGTTTCTTTTTTTCTTAGGTCAAATGGCAGCGACTGTTGAACAAGTACAAAAATTAGGACTCACATATATATTGGTAAATATTTATTTTGTTTGAAAAAAATTTTAAATCAAATTTTTACTACGATATTGTAGAATGTTGCTGTTGAATCAGCGCCTATTGTTTATCCAAAGCCTATCAAATTGGAAAAATTTGATATTATTGATTTTCCAACCGCTCCTATAAGCAATTTTTTTAATCCATTAACTGATAAAATTCATACTCATATTAGTGCCAATAAACAAAATAAAGTTCTTGTTCATTGCATGGCTGGTATCAGTCGAAGTAAATTAATTAATGTGCTGTTATTGTATATTTTTTCTTCTAATAATGCTTTTCGTTTAGGTGTAACAATTATTTGTGCTTATTTGGTTCGCTATATGAATATGTCTTTGCGAGATGCATATTTATTATGCAAAAGACATCGGCCGATTTGTTTTCCAAATTTAGGTTTTTGGAATCAACTTATTGCATATGAATATCAATTAAGAAAAGAGAATAGTGTTAAAAGTAAGTTAGTGTGCCTTGTCGTTCTCTTAATTTATTCAAAGAATGTATATACATTTTTTTTCTTCATGTGTTTATATATGGTTTTTGTGATCATAGAAACCATATAACAATGTAACATCGCCTATGTTTAGAAACATAATTTTATGTGATACAATAATGTATTAGATAATTACGTAGTCTAGGTCATCAAATTTGAATATTGAATTTTCTCGTCACAAGAAGTATCTATAAGAAATTCTATTTTGGTTTACTTCTGTCGCGTTAGAAAAGTAAAACATTGTTTAAAACTAGGTTATCACGAGATCTAGCTTGTTCGACTGAATGTGCCTTTGAGAAATCGTGCGTATGTGTGTTAAGATTTCTAGGTATTGTGTTTTTCTCACAAAATTTAAACAGTTGATTAGGCAAGCGTGGACAAGATTTTATTTTTTTGCTGAATTAATTATGCTTGAGAAAAGTCAATTTTTTATGTTTTTCTTTTGTACCAAGGCTTCTCGCTTGCCTGCCGAAATAAACGCATGAAAGGCCTTGAAAAGTTTTCATGATGCATAGCACACTTTACACTATTATGCAGATAGACCAAGAGTCGAGCCGTTGACAAAAATAATAATGAGAGCATGGGTTCAGAAAAATAAAATAGATTGTTGCTAACATTTTCTTAGTAGAATTTTATGATCAATATGAAATATATTGAACTAAATATACACCCAATATGCCATTACTAGAATCAGTCGGTCATGATGGCCCGTGCTCGAAAATTCGAAAGATCTCATTTATAACAAGGACTTTAATTTGATCTATAAAACGAAAAACTCAGAAAAAAAAATTTAAATAGATCCGATTAATTTAATAAGCATAGTCGATATTTCAAAATCATCATCAAGTATCTCTAATCGAAAAATTACTTGAATCCGTTGCCGAGATTACATTATAGAAAGCTACACGAATGACTGAGAGCATGAATAAATCACGTCGAAGTTTTCCCAATAGTGTACACGTACTAAGATATTATACTATTTTGTTTTCATGGGCATGATGACGTTGATTTTCTCCGTTTCAGTGATTCCAACGCAATTTGGACTTATTCCTGATGTTGCATTTGAAGAAATCAAACAAATGCGTAATCAACAGCAACAACAACAAGCGCCGCCATCATTACCATTTTTTGCTCCATCATTCGCTTCTACACTTACTAATCCTAGTATAAGTAGTCCGACAACAAATGATACATTATTCTTATCATCGAATCAAACTCGGCCAACAGCTCGCGATTTACCTGTAACGAATGCAGCGAGTACAACACGTTCTCGTTCTTTGATTCCAAATCAAACAAACCGACCGACTGTTGTTGCAGTTCCGACGAATTCCAGCAACTCAACTTATCAACCATCAGTATTTTCAGCGAATAAGCAAACATTTTCAACACCAACACGATATGGTGTAACACGTTTAAATCAATCGATAGCAACAACAAATGGTTCCGTTCCACCAGGACCGAGTGCATTACAAAATTCCTATGCTAATGGTCGTAGTGTACAAGTTAATGGGCCTTCATCGAATGTGAAACGTACAAATAATGGTCAACAACAAGCACTTCTTAATGCTAGTTATTCGAATCCACCACCACAAGCAAATAATGAACAACGTTCACATTATGAAACAACATATCGAGCTAGTTTTATTAAACCATTAGTTCCATAATATTAACATTCAAGATAAAAAAATATATGTATCTATTTAAATACATATTTTTTCATTTTTATTATCTGATAATGTTTTAAAATGATTTACAAGAAAATAATGGTATGCGCCTATTTTAACATGACATATATATTTGTAATATTTTTTCTTTCGCTTTTTTTGCAACGGTCTTGGGCGTCAGATGAGTATCTTCTTCTTTTTCTTTTTTGCATTGTTAATCTCATTCATGTATCAATCTCGGTGCGTGCATAAGAAGAGGATTAAAAACAAAGAAGAGAATATTATTAACAATAAAATAATAATGATATGATGTTTTATTTTCCATTTTAGAACGTGTGTACGTGTACATAAATATATAAATATATAAATATATATATATGTGTACATTTTTCAAATAGAATATGTTGGGTATTACAGAAGTTATCGATAATTTGTACATATCTGGTCTTGAAACTCGTCACGCGATATTAAATAAAGGTATTCGCTGTGTTATTAACATATCATCGGAATGTCCTATGCAAGATCTTGGTCCAACAGTTGAATATGAAAAAATAAGCTTATTGGATCTACCGACAACATCAATACAACCTTATTTTGATCGGTTAACTGCTCGCATACATCAAAATTTACAGCAAGGAAAAAAAACACTTGTGCATTGTTATGTTGGAAGATCAAGATCGGCAACGATTATTTTGGGTAAGTAAATAGACTTAAATTGCAACCATAGAAATTTTTAATCAAAATGATGTTTTTTTTTGTTTTTGCGATCTTACGGGGGAAATGATTCTGCTGATAAAATATTGATAGGAACCCAGGAGAATCATCCGGCCGTCTGAAAGGCCATCGGAAACGGCCTGAAACGGCTATAAAACGACATAAAACGGCATTAATTTTCTCCCCCAGTAGAAGAAAACGATCAGTAAACGGTCGTATACGATAGAAATACGGCCCGTTTTACGTGCCGTATTTTCCCCGTATAACAGGGGCAGTAATACGGCCGTATGTTCTATAGAATACGATAATATTACGCCGGCTTTACGAGGTTTTACGGCTGATATACGGTGTCCGTGTATGACCGTAATACTGCCCCTGTTAAAACGCCTTAATACGGCTTAAAACAGCCATTTTACGACGGAATACGATGCAAAAATGACCGTTTACGGTAATGGTACGCCGGTTTACGGTGATCCATTTTGGTCGACCTGGGTCCCTATTTCGCCGTAATCCGTCAGCTCGTTTTACGGGCCGTTTTTTTGCTAGAAAACGGCCATCGCTTTTAACACTATTCTCTTCGTTTTCCGAGCTGACGGAAAACGGCGCCGTTTTTTAACGTTGTACGTCGTTTTTATGCCGTTTCAAGCCGTTTACGGGCCGTTTTCTTTCACCTGGCAACATTGGAAAAATTTATTTTCGAATTTTGACTTGAAATCTGTATCAGTGATTGACATCTGCAGAGTTTATGTGGACGTATTGTAGGATAGAAATAAAATCATTTTTCAATAGGGGTCATACCAACGTCGAAGTACATTATTTTTGAGTTTTTTCAACATATTAAAAATTCTATTCACGTTTATATGATATATATATATATAGTCGAAAGTCTCAGACGATGAATTAATCGTTTGAGTTTATAAATTTTAATGAGACAAATCATTAAAAAAAAAGAAAAGAAATATGAATAATTTTCCTGATCATTCGAAACCATGATATTTTCTTATTTTTAATTTTCATTTAGCGTATTTAATGAAACATAAACAAATGTCATTACGTGAAGCATTTCATTATTTACGTTCTCGCCGTCATATCGTTGGACCAAACTTTGGTTTTATCAAACAAGTAATTATGAGAGCCTTTGGTCTAGAAATAAATAAATATCAATTGCTTATGTTCTTTTAGTTAATCTCCTACGAAAGAACAATATTTGGCTATACAACAGTTTCATTCGTGAACACATCATTTGGTTCCGTACCTGATATATATTTATCAATGCCAACAGCACGACCTATTCGGCAACCAACAAGAACAGCATCCACCATATCAAACCAAACAGCAAGTAGTACACTAGGTAGAGCCCCATCATCATCATCCAAATCGGCAATAGGTAATACTACGCCACTGCGTGCATCATTTACTTATTCATCATCTCCAACATTATCATTGCCAATTCGTCAAAATGCACTTTTTACTCGTCCAATAGCAAGTGCATTACCTCCACGATCATCAACAACATTATCTAGCTACTCAAATGCTTACAATCCTGCTGCGAATAGTAGTCATAATCGACCGGTGAGTTCAACTTCTGTATATCACAGCCAAAATCAGCCAACAGGAACAACGAACAATTTAATAAGTACAGTATCATATCGATTACAACAACCTGAACCAACACGCTTAAATTCCACATCAGCAAGACCATTCGAATTGACTCGTGAACTAATCATTCCAGCTAAAACAAATAACTTCCGTACAGTCAAATACGTTCCATCATCTTACAATCGTTATCGTCTTCAATAGGCACAAGAAGAAAAATAGCAGCAACAAAACAAAAATAATTTTCCGTTTATTTATTTATTTATTTTATTTTCTTATTTTTTAATCTGCCAGATAATTCTGCTCGTCTTCATTAAGCTTATCCTTCTAAAACAAGACATGCTTAGTCTTTCGTTATTGAACACATACACAGTTTATTTTATGTTTTTCGGAATTGGTGATTTTTTTCATTGTACACGTTTGTTTCTATTCACATCCGGTGTGTGCCTTTAGTATTATTTTTTTTTCGTCGATTCTATGCTATTACATGATGCTGTTTATATTTGTTATTCTATTGAGAATGCTATATACTGTGCCAAACAAAATATGATTTATTTTTATTTATGATATATATATCGAATAACTACTTTCATTTTCTTTTCTTTTTGCTCTCAGTAGAAATAAAATCAAGAATAATTCAAAGAAAATTTCTATGAATGACCATCAAGGTCAATATTAATTATCGGCAATATGCACTTAAAGAACAGACGTTCTTTTCAATTCTATTATCATCACTGCATATAAATAAACTGCACCAGTCAAATTTGAGTCATAAATTCATCTTCCGACGATGACTCGCTCGTTTAATATTTTTTATTTTCTTTTTCGTGTTCTTTAACTTTTTTCTTGTCACGATTTTCATCGTTCTAATTACTATTTCGTTAACGCACAGTTGAATAGATGACATCCAAAGCGAGCTGTAGTAGCAACGCAGTTTAATTTTATTTCCCGAAGGAAAATTTCAAAATACTTGAATACAAGCAAATGAAAGCTGAAGTTTTAAATGAACTTGATAAGATATGGCCGACACTAAATCAAGTACGGTCACAATTACTATCAGGTCCTTTGCGTCGAGTAAGTAAATATTTGATAATATAAAGGTTACTAATTATTTGTCGTTACCTTTTTGGCTTGAAAAGCCATGTTAAAAATGTCGGCGAAAACAAGAAAACAACACTACGAACGAAATAATTTCATATCAGTTTTCTTTTATTTAATTTGTGACTGGTCTTTTTCTACGTTTATCAACATTATAAATTTCTTGCTCAACAACTGAAAAGCATAGAAAAAGTAATTTTTGTTTTTGTTTCAAGTTATCAGGATTGAGTCGAAGAGAAAGTCAAGGATCACCATCATCGTCATTATCTTCTTCATTAGAAACTACGAACTCGCCGATGCAACAATGCTGGTCTGCGTTTGAATCTGATTCATCTATAGACAAATCAATCTGCCAGCGTACCATCGAACCATGTGAATTTTGTTTTCAACCATCAAGTTCAGTAATTATGACCGATGCATTTAATGCTAACCGTCAGAGACTGTCCAGTGAACCTCTTTCTGTACTGGATCCATTAACAGAAACATTAGTTCAAAATCAATCACAATCGCATTCATCTGGTTTCGATAATGCGTTTGGCAACGAATTATTACCAGACAAAACTACCTGGACATTAGGTTAGTCATTTTCTCTTCATTCGTGTCGGCTTTTCAAACTTAATTAACATTTAGGCGTTAATGATTTTTCATCATGCGCATCACTAACAAGCGACGATATTTTCGGTGATCAAGATCGATCTGTATTCGACGATCATTCTACACATGACGTTACTGATGAACAAGATGTCGATGATGATAGTTTTGAAGTACTCTCATTTGAAGCATCGCCAGAAAGTTCTCTATACATCAGAGGTACGTTTTTTTCCTATTGACTTATTTCCATTCAATTAAAAAAATGCAAAACAAAATTTTATTATTCGAAAAAAAAAATTCTTTTTATTTTCTAGAATTTCCACACACAACAGTAACTGATCAAAATAATGTCTGTGATTGTTGCAGTGCGCCATTACCATTACTATCAAATGTACCTCAACGACGGTGTCATTACTATGGTAAATTGTATTGCTCACGTTGTCATACTCTGGACTATGCGTATATACCAGCAAAAATAATTAAATCATTTGATATGCGTCTTTATCCTGTATGCCGTCGAGCAAAATTCGTACTTCAATCGAATTTTTACCAACCAATATTTGATATTCAAAATGATAATGAAAATCTATACGCAGTGGTATCTCTACTGTCGGAAATAAAAGAAGCTCGAACACAATTTCAAAATTATTATGCCTATTTATCAACATGTACACGTATTGAACATGAATTAAATGAAAAATTTCTAAAAGAATTTTATTTACGCGATTATCTTTATCAAAGTATTCATTTATATTCTTTAAATGATTTTTTATTATTAAAGAAAATTGCCAATATGCTTAAATCGGCTAGTCAACGAGCTAGAAAACATATAGATAAATGTGTCATATGTCGTGCAAAAGGTTTTACTTGTGAAATATGCAAGAAACGAAACGATCTGCTTTATACATTCTATGATGATAAAAAAATTGGCCGATGTAATATTTGTGCAAATACATATCATAGACAATGTTGGGATAATATTGATCACGATTGCCCAAAATGTTATCGTTTAATTCAACGAAAACATGAACAAGATACAATATAAATATGTAATATATTTTGATTACTATTGAATCTCGCTTTCTTCATTTGACTTTTTCATTCTAAGACAATATTCAGAAAGGTATCAAACCTAAAGAATTAATCGCCTATCTCCTATGTGTTTGAACAAAATTATCACTTTCTTCGAGAATTAGACTAGAAGTTCAGCAGTTATGTTATTAACATATTTATGAGCCATAAATGCAAAACTGTTAGACTTTGAAAAATGTATATGTCGAAAACATTTCATTGAATAATTTTCATGTCTATTCTAAAAGAAAGATTCATGTAAATAAAATTTCAAGTCAAAATTTAATAATTGACTTTTTGAACGACTATAGTCCTTCCGGTCAATGCAGAATAGTAGGATTTTGTAGATTTTCAAATCCGAGGAATTTTTTGTTCAATACTTCTTCGATTTTTCGGATTATTTTCAAAAACAAAAAATTTGCCTTTTGTTCATTCGCTGATAAGAATTAAAATTCGATTAATATTTCGATTAACACTTATAAAGTGTATGTATGTTTGAATAGTTCTCTATAAGGAAACTAAATATAGACTTAAAAGTCGTTAGTCATTGACGAGATTTTCTCATAGGTAAAGTTTATGTTTGTTAAAATTAATAGTTTCAACTATTGTCTGCCAAAAAAGAAAAAATAAACATCATGGAGATATTTTTAATATTCTTTAGTCAATAGATATCTTGATGAACAATTTCTACAAAAGCAATAATTATTATATACATTTTTTTTTTATAATTTGTGTGTTTTCAATCCGCTGTCAAACGATGGCGTCTTCTTTTTATTTTCATTGAATCAATCAATAAAATATGAATGAATGCGTCACGAAAAATTCAAACCGATGATATCGATAATATTCAAGTCTATAAAATATATAAGACTTTAACTCTATTATAAGCTATATATTGAAGGTAAGTGCTCTATTATAATGCATAAAAGTATGTTACGGATTGGATGAAAAACTAATTTTAAGTTTCCAATGTCTCATGGCATTTTTTCATTTATTGTGTTATAGTTATATATATATATATATATTATCTGCTACGATTTTGGACATTCACACGAATAGTTTTATACGATGCTTTGATATATAAATATAGTTTGTTTTTATTCATATATGCAATTCTATGAGGAATAACATTTATCTGAGTCACGGCTGCCAAAGCCTGAGCTCACGTGCTATTTTACGCAGCACATGGGTAAATAGGAGGGTGCGCAGTATATTTCGAACGACTAACTATTCAAGGTTATACAATGATTTGCATGTAAATAAACTGAAAGAAATGAAAAAGAAAATTCAAAGACGCATAATATTAAAAATAAACAGAAGTTTTGAAGATAATAATTGATATGTTGAAGTACCATTATAGAATAGATCAATTCAAAGTTACGGTTTTACAGCCTCTTGTATATCGTATTAATAAGAAAAAAAATCTTTTCAGAAACGATGAATAGTCTTTAATTTGAGGATCAACGTACATTAATTGTAAACTCGGACAAGTTCAATACAGAATACTGGTAAAAATCAAATAAACCGTAAAACCTGAATAAACTCAATAGAACTCAAATGACGTGCATCTTCTTCGCTAAGCACTATTTACCGCCAGATATAAAAAGGCAAATACTTCTTTATTCTAGAATATGCATAAACAACCCACCTATCAAGAGTCGAGTTTAAAGTTGCCCTATATTTTTTTACCGCTCAATGAATCATCTTTTCAAAACAGTTGTAAATCTTTTAAAATATATGGTCACTATAAGAACACATTTTGAAAAATAATCTATTTTCGATGGCCATGCATCTTAATTTTTTTAAACTTGTGCCTACAGGTGTGAATGAAGTCAACTGAAATAAACGCATTTCTATTTTCAGATTTCTATAAAGCGAATTTTTTTGTTATAGTGTCTTTCATCAACTTTTTAAAGGATACTTTAGTATAATACAAACGATTTGACATTCCATTAAATTTTACTTTCAGTAGATTAGAATTACTACGCATGAAACTATTCATTGCAAATAAACAATACAAAATCTTATGAAAATTAAAGTCTAACATTTAAGATGTTTCACGAAACGATACATTCGTCATATTGGTCGACTTCTCTACGCAAGGTTAATCAGGTTTGCTATCGAATGCGTTCGACAAGCCATAAGCAAATCAATGCACATGACTACTATATCGTGTTTTTAGATCGTGCAAAACTGCGTCATTTAATTAAACGTGATCTATTTTGACATTCAGTTAACAAAAAGAAAGAATGATGTTTACCCTTGTAATCGTCAAACATGTCTAGAAATGATAGGTACTCGACATATTATAACTTGGAGCAATTCAAAATGAAATTTATCGAACTGAAAAGTTTACAAACGTCTGCGACGATGCACATTATCATCATTAACCCTTTCCAGCCGGATGTAGCCATTTGGCAACATTGAGTTAACATTTCGTGCAGGGCTGATCTGTACTCATCATATTTAATTCTTTAGCACATTGATAATTATGCCAATACATTTCTGAGTAAATCCATAAACGTACAAGATAAATATAACCTTTCACTGAATACAGGGAGGGCTCGGTTTGGGATCCCTCCCCCCAAAAAAAAA
>OENM01000073.1:145576-172805 GCA_900239745.1 Rotaria magnacalcarata
CTCGACAAAATTTTCATATGCTGCATTTCAATCATAAATACCAAAAGGCACGGCCTTGAAATCGAAATGCCACGATAACTATTATCCATTTGAAATTAACCGAAGAGTTCGTATTTTTAGAATAATTCTTGCAAGCAGCTAGATAGAGGTCTACGTTTTTCATTGTTTGAAGAAGGAAGTAAAAATGTGTCGGATTCTCAATACCAAATTTTTC
The DNA here is from genome assembly GCA_900239745.1 of Rotaria magnacalcarata. Lineage (NCBI taxonomy): Eukaryota > Metazoa > Rotifera > Eurotatoria > Philodinida > Philodinidae > Rotaria > Rotaria magnacalcarata. The sequence continues at coordinate 145,791 of OENM01000073.1, forward strand.
TCAGAGCAAAAAGACAAATGTTTTGGAAAAAAATTCACTCTTCTTTTAATTTGACATGAATACTAATACAGTTAATATTTCATTCAAAGTTTTATCATGAGGAAAAAAAATGAGAGGCAAACAAAACTACATTCATATAACAAACACTGATATTTAATTATTGTTTTTTTTTTTCATCAATGCGTTGACAACATGAATATATTTTCAATAATATAGATCATCTATGCAAATACCTGCTGTTATTTCGAAAGTTTATGAAAGAATTATGTTTACTTATGAGATAAATAGCAGGAATCATAGAGTCATTAGTTGCGTGCGGAAGAAGCGCTAGATCACCTCAGACTTTTAGTTGCACTACTATCAGCAACAGATTTTGCATTGCTTGGAGGCTAAATGCATACATCATCAACGCTACGCTTATAAACAGAATTGTGTGGAGATCGTCCAAATTCCATCAGGGGGTGTAACGCTCACGTTCGAGTGTAACCAATGAATGATATTTGACGTTATGACGTCATTTCTTCTCATCTCACCTACTGCCTTTATCTTTCTGCCCTTGATGTGTTTTTATCTCTCATTCTCTTTCGTTCTCTCAAATGGTTGAATATTTAAGTATGTGCTTTATATGTAATCGGTGCGATTTATGATATAAAGAAGTTAAATAAAGTGTAACGCCATCAGCACAGACATCTCTTCTATCTAAAATTGTCACAAGCGTGCCTATTTTTTCTAAGAAAATTTTATTCTTTCTGTCAAATATAATATTCTAGAAACGCCAATTTACAAGTTTCCTCAAAGAAAAATAATACTTGTATGTGTCTCAATGGCTCTATTTAATTATTAGAAATATACTCGTATACATCTATATTTAAAAAAAAATATGCATTTGAATATATTCAAGCATGTTTACGAAGAAAAATCAAAGTAGTCACGCTTGATTAGAGTATACACATGATTGGGCGGGCCACTGATGGCAGATACGATGAGAGAAACCAATGGTTCTGGTGCTCTTTCGGCTGGCTCATATTTATCGAAAACACGAGGAAAAACAAAATAGCAAATTTTGTTTTCTTTCTCTCATTTAAGTAAACTTGCATGTGGATAGGGCAAAATGCATGATATTCACCTTTGCATGGTGGGTGCAATGGTATAATATAAGCTGCATGTATAAAAAAAAAAAGGTCATGGTTGATGTACTGCATTTAATAAACGTCTGCTTTTACTATCATCATACACTATAACAGCAGTAAAAATAAAGATAAAAAAATCTACCAATTGAATAAATTATCATTAGCAATCTACATGCAGTCACTTTCGAATATAACTCAAGATTCTACTACTAGTGAACAAAAAAGTATAAATGAAAACATTGATGATTTTCAAGGACCACCTCCATCATATACAAGCGTCATTTATAAACCGGAAAATTCTACAGACGAAAACGGCGAGAGCCTTTCAACGCAATCGCCAGGTTATGCTAACATCCAAAATCCATCTGTATTTTATATTAACAACTATCCTGGACCACCATTGGACGATGGTGTCGTACAAGTAACTACTTCTAATCCTGTTGCAGCTCATCAAACTGTCCCCATAGACTTGATTCTATCGAAAAGAATGAGAATCTACTCGAATATTAGTGCTGTGCTTATGATATGTTTTGGTGTTATAACAGTTGGTCTACAAATAGGATTGATATCAGTATATTCTATGACCTATTATTATTATGGGCTTTGGGCTGGTGCTATTGTCCTTTGTATTGGAGTGTGTGGATTGCTATTAAATCGTCGTTCACGTCACATTGATGTAGGCAAATATTTTCGTTCTTACATATATCCACCCATCTTTCTAGTTATTGTATTTGTTATGGGTCTGTTTATTATATTAACAGATCTATGTGATGACAAAATATCGAACACTGATGGTGCATATCCTCATTCATATGAAGTACTTAACGGTTTATTATTAGCTGTTATTGGATTAGCATTTATACTATCAATTATAAATATAATAGTATTGGCAGTTATTAAGAGACGATATTCTAGGCAGTAGGATTTTGTTCTTAGAAGAACGATATTATATTTTTTGTACTTATATATTTTATGAATTGCTTAAAAATTTGAATACTAAATCTATGCGACAGTTAGCGATGTATCATCCGTCAAATTTTATATTACTAGTTTTAGGAGAATATAATGTAGAAAAATAATTACGAAATGTTTTTAGTTTACAATGAAATCATGTCAACGTGGAATTGTATTTTAATTTAGTAACAAAAGTGTTTACACAAGTATTTTTCTCCCATAGGTTTAATTTTAGAATGAACACAACTTTTATTTTCGGTTGAAAAGGCAACAAGGACAGATAATCAAATTCGTAACACTCTTATTGATCAGAATTAAAAAATTAAAAACTACCAATGATATCGAATTGATCGATTTCTTATCATAGTACAATTGATAATGAACGGGTTCCTTTTTTTATCTTACTCATAAAAATTAAAAATAGAGTGAATGATAATATAGATAGATATTGTGGTTTAATACTCAACGATCTCATTGATTATATGACTAATAAAAATGGTATCGTAAAATTAATGCTACTTTGATGCTGAAAAACAAAAAAAAATGTTTTCACAGCCAAGATTTATATTTTACTTGTTTAATCAACTATATGTTTGCCGTTGGAATTATTAGTTTTAGAATCTTCCGTTACTTTTTTGATAGCAAGCTCGATAAAAAAAGACTTCAAATAATCTATTTATCTATCCGTAAATTCTATCGTCAGTCTTTTTCAGTACGTGTCTTTATAAGATTTGATTCAACCTACGGTTTTATAATTATAAGTAATTCTAGTAACAATAAATCCTCTATTTTTAAATTAGTATTCCATATTCATATGTTGCTCTAAATTATACATAAAATAATGTTCTATTACGACTCGAAGACCTGCAGGTGTTCTAAGTTAATGTCAAGTTTTTGAATAATTACGTTTAATTATGTCTCATAAATAATAAGATCACTGTGAGTTGTTTTCGTATTAGATATTTTACTTTAAATTATTAATGTGCGGCAGAGCATTTAAAACGATGACATCATGATTCGTGTTTCTTTTTCTCCAGCAATTGTAATAATTTTAAAATACAAAACAGCAGAATGGCATATTTTTAAAGATGTTTTTGGCTGTTTTCACCATTGTATAATGAGAATATTAAGGAGTTTCTTTTTCTTTTTTCACTCATTAGCTAATACTCGTTGAAAAATTTGAAAGACAATATTACTATGACGCTCAACCTGTTGTTCTTTCTTTCTTTTTTTTTTTTTCTTTAATATAAAAGGTGAAGACATTCAACAGACTATGGTACTTCCTTTTTATTGTCGTTTAAGAAATATATAATTGCTAAGAGGTATAACATAACGTGTGCCCCTCAAAGTGTCTGTTTCTTCTCTGATCCGTAGTATTATTACTTACAAGATTTTGAAGATTTCTAAATAGTTTTCTAGGCTTTGAGAAACTTTGTAAAAAAACAATGAGATAAATCTAGTTATAAGAAGAGAATTAAAACGTTCTAACACAAACGCATACTGAGAAAATGATACTTCTTATTTTAGAAAATGAATCATTTATTGGCGCATTTTTTTAGTGGTACGGATGGGTTCAAAGCCGATTAGTTCACACATTGCAAATATGTTTCTGTCATTTTTTTATTCCTTCTTCCGTTCAGTATTTTTTCCTTTTTTAAGTGTTCTTTTCTGTTACATGATAAACATTATTCTTTATGCTGGTGTCTTTTTTCTTTTTACTATTTATGAACTAAACTTTCTTCATTTTGAGTTCATAATCAACGTTATTTTCTTTATTTTTAAGAGTTACCCGTCTCTAGATACAGATGCCCGAAGAATCGTAAGTTCAATGACCGTATATTAATTTTATCATAAATATTTCTATCTATCAGAATCAAAGTCGCTGTTCGTCTACGTCCATTTAATCAAAGGTAAAAAATGAAATACTAAAATCTTCAAAGAAAATAACAAGGTTTTCGCTTAAAATAAACAGAGAAAAAGATCGCAATGCAAAGCTTATTATTAAAATGCAAGGAAAATCAACATTTATTACTGATCCAAAAGCACCACGTAAGTTTTCTAGTTTTAAGACAAATGAATAAATATTAAAAACAAATTTCTTGTTCTAGACGATGAGCCAAAACAAGTAAGTCTTTCGAGTAAAATTAATTAGAAGAGAAAAAAATTATTTTTTTGGTCGATAGTTTTCATTCGATTATTCTTACTGGTAAGTGAAAAGACTTTAGAAAAACAAAACCCAATAAATGTTTTTTTAGGTCACACGATGGTTTTGTTGAACTTCCTTCCGGAATTCTTGAAGCTGATAATTCATTATCTCCATATGCTTCACAGAAACACGTTTTCGATGATCTTGGTCGTGACGTTTTAAAAAATGCATTTGATGGTAATAATAAACGCTTCAATTAATTTGTCTTTGTTATCTTTTTTCCCCCCATAGGCTTCAATTGTTCATTATTTGCATACGGTCAAACAGGCTCAGGGAAAAGTTATTCCATGATCGGCTATGGTGTTAATCGGTACAGACGACATTTATTGTGGTTATTATTGCGATACGTGTCTTTTGCTTTAGTGGAATCGTTCCTATTGTTTGTGATGAATTATTTCATGAAATACAAAATGCGAAGAGCCCATCGACTGTATGTATTATAATAAATAGAGAAAGAATCGTGACCTTGTTTCATTGAAATCAAAAATTAGAAATTCGCTTTTAAAACCATATAGAAATATAACGGGAGACTTGATAATTATGGCAAAAAAAATGAAAAAAAAGAGCACATTGCCATCAATAGATAAGTGTACTTTTCTAGACATTCATTTTGCAATTCATGTTTTCATTGTTAGGTGCAGTGCGTGTGCATGACATGATGACATAAAGAGGCAAATAAATCGTATAATGTTACTGTATTCTATCTGCTATTTTCTCACATAAAACAAAGCCATATAGCATTTCTACACAAAAATCATTGACTTAATTGACTAAAAGCATAGCGACTTGTTCCTTTTATTTAAATTAATTTTCAAATTTATAAAATAAAAGACGTCCCTAGTTAGTTTGTATCAGCTTGACATTTTTATATTTTAAATCTAAATTCTTTAAAATTAATAACTATTTACGTATATTAGTCATGAGACTTCAAAAAAATATGCATAAGTAGAAATAATCGTTTCTTCCGCATAATAAGTTAATTCGACCCGATCACCTTGCAAACTAATTATTTCTTAATGATTTCCATATTTTTTCAGCGCTATGAAGTCTCCCTCTCTATGATGGAAATTTACAATGAACAAGTTCGGGATCTATTGAATAAAGAGTTTCCGAAAGGCGGTAAATATTATAAATATTTAAGTAATCGACCCGATCATCGTTTTCTTCTGCCTCAGGTCTTGTTATTCGTCAACATCCAACATCCGGTCACTTCTATCCTCAAGGCCTTCATATTGTACCTGTCGGTACTTATAATGATATTGAACGTCGTATTACTGAAGGTACAGAAAACCGAACGATAGCTGCGACAAATATGAATGCAACAAGTAGCCGAGCACATACAGTTGTTACTATATATTTCGATCAGATTATAAAAAATGATCGTGGTGAAACGAAAAAAGCAAGTGTTATCAATCTTGTTGATTTAGCTGGTAGGGAATTTTGGTTTTTTTATGATAAAACTAAATGGCATCCGTTTATTTTTCTTGTATCTTTAATTTCGTTAAGGATCTGAAAGATCTTCGAGTACAGGAGCAACCGGTGATAGATTGAAAGAAGGTACCAATATTAATAAATCCCTATCCACACTTGGCAATGTTATAGCGGCATTAGCTGAGATATCGTCTGGAACGAAACGAAAACTTGTTGTACCATATCGTGAATCTGTATTAACAAAATTACTTCAAAATGCCCTCGGCGGAAATAGTAAAACAGTTATGATAGCTGCTTTATCACCAACTGATACTAGTTATGATGAAACATTAAGTACGCTGCGTTTTGCTGATCGTGTTAAACGCATTAGAAATACAGTTGTAGTTAATGAAAATCCAATTGAAAAATTAATTCGTGAATTAAAAGTATGTTTAGTGAAAAAGAAATTTGTGTTTGCTTAAATTCGTGTTTGACATTTTAAGGAAGAAAATGAACGTCTAAAATTACTGATCGATAGTGGTAAATATAATTTGCAATTAGATATTCTACCCGGTATGACAAATCAAGATATTGAAGCAATGAAAAAAAACACAGAACAAGAAATTCTTTCACAAATACAAACTAATCAACAAATGTTACAGAGCTCAAAAACATCTTGGGATTTGAAGGTAATTTAAATATCAAAAAGTATAATTTCACTGCCATTATTAAGAAATGAAAAGTCTGGCATTCAAGTTTAATTACTCACAATTTTCCAAAGATAGAGAACAGTGAATACTTCTATGCTAGTAATGAATGTTGTCAATGTTCTATTAGGATGCGCGTTTGACATAAGTAGCTTGCTAATTAATATTATTTATCTCATTTTTATGCGTTTTATTACTTGACAACCTGAAGATTCGTATGCCTTAATCAAATGACCACCTTTGCTAAAAGAAAGCATACGCTAGTTCTCTTGAGATGCAATTAATATTCGACGTTCACATTTGATTGTAGTAATTTTTGCTAAAGTCACAGCTTGCTTATTCTCTGTGAAATTTCGTTAGTACTACATAGTTCACATGAAATCACAAACATATATAATAATTAATATGTAATTCGTTGTCACTATTCGCTCAATATTATTTTAAATAGGAAAAAATTGATAACGAGCGATTGAATAATTACATTGAAATCAAATTCGGATGAAATTAAGGATATGTTCGGTTGAATAATATTAATGAATAGCTGTAATCTGTTGAAAATGTTGGTGAAAAAAGTAAAGTATTCGAAGCATAAATTCTATTTCTAGACTAGAATAACGACCAATATTTGCAAGAACACAGTGAGTTGCACTAGGTAATCTTAAAAATTAATCGACATTTGACCGTCAGCAACGATTCAAGAAGTGATTGTTACTTCAATTTTTATTTTTAGTAAGACGATAAAATTTTTCAATCAAAATTAATTGTTCTACGGAAAACGCTTAGCTATAGGATGATATCAATAATGGAATTATTTACGACGTCAGTTTATATATTTCCGAGTTTAAATAGGTCATGTAGTATGACTGAGATCTAAAAGGAGATTATCAAGTCAAGACGATTAGTTAGAATGTCGATCAAAGGAACAATCTTTCAGATTAACATCGAAGATTCTTTTTTGTGCACTCAAAAAAAAAGAGTACACTATAGAAGCAGTCAGTGTGTCCGTCCGTTTATTCGATAGCTCTTCACAATTACATTCGATCGAGCTGAAATTTTGTGCACAGAATTGTCTCAACAATATCTAGGTCGAGTTCGAAGATGAGACGGATCCGTCAAGAAATGGCTGAGTTATCGAAAAAATTGTCATTTTTGATCAGACCATCTCTGAGGAGGAGTACAGAGATCTTTCAAAAAAAACATTTTTTCTCAGAATTATCCACAACATATATAAATCGACTCAGTTTTTAACGCTGATTCCGAATCTGATACTAGTTTTGAACAAAATCGTAGCTTTCTAACAAAACATCGCCTGAAAACGGTCTCAAAATGCACAAAAACTGCATCCAGAAACCAAANTGCCTAGTTTCTCATGATAATTTTGGTGTTCAGACATTCTAGAATGACTCATACGTCCCATGTACGTTTTGCAGTACACATAACTCTCGGATGAAATCCGAAGTTTCCACATTTATTTTTGTGGAAATTTACTATGATTACCCGACAAATTTTGTTTTTGATACCGAGACACTGTAGTAAAATTACATTTTGAAATCCATGGAAACTTCGAGATGCATTGTGTTGCTATATGTTGAGGGTGTGCGAAGGAGGTGTTTAATAAATAGAATTTTTAACAACTCTAAATTTTCTGTGAGTTCTCATCGTGCAAAAGCAGTGCTTTGTTTTTATTTAAAAGAGTCTCATTGGCTAACTTCTAATTAACACTTTTAAAAAAATTCTTTTATTATGCAGAAAAAAATATAGAAAAATGTGTAGTGCTTTGAAAAACTACCAAAAAAAAATAGTCATTCATTTATATAAATGCCTTTTTTCTTCAATAACAATAATAAAACTAGGCGAAAATGTCAGGTTCTATTAGACATACGCTACTGCAGTTTCACTTATCTTTCTAAGGCGAACAAAGAAAAAAACAACAGTTTATTAAAAATGAATTTCTTTTTTTTTCCAAAAACTGAACTGTTGTAAGAAACTTCACAATGATAATATCTGGATGTCAGGATTGGATAAAAAATAATAATTGACTAGTTTTGATGGAACTGTCAATACAACAAACATTTGCTGATATCAATAATCTATTCAGATAAAGCTATGAATGACTTTTATTCATCTTTATAATGCATATGCATATAAATTATTTAAGTGTTCGAAGTGAATTGGCATGATAAATATCATAGCTTAATTTTCTTGCTACCTAAATCATAAGTCAAATTTTGCCTTAATAATCCTGATAGGATAAAAATTATGCGTATCATTTTTTTCCTGATAAATAATTGAATCCGTTTCGTATTTCTATCTAGCTTAAAAATGCTCAAATCAACGAAAAAAAATCGTTACAGCATTCTGATAAAAAAGTGCCGTATCTTGCTAATCTCAATGAAGATCCAATGTTATCATATATTATTTTACATTATTTTAATACGGATGTAATTACGATTGGTAGTCAAAATTCAACTATATGTCTTACTGGTTTAAATATTCTTGAAAAACATGCTACTATTCGAGCTATAGATTCCTGTAAATATGAACTGATAGCAGCTGAACCAGGTGCAAGAATCAAAGTTAATGGCTATAATTTAAATGGGTATATAAAAATAATGAATTCACTTATAATTGATATATTATTTGTTCGTGCATATTTTAGATCGGCACAACTACGACATAAAGATCGTGTTTTGTTCGGTGCCAATCATGTTTATGTCTATTTAAATCCGTTCAATGAAAAAGAAGCTTTGCCTGATTTACCATCTATTATATCATGGGACTTCGCACAAAAAGAAATTGCAAAAGCAAAAGGTTATTCGTTAGGAAATAATCTAACTGTTGACCAAGAAGAGATTCAAGAGAAGATCTTAAATTTATTACCACTATTATCCGAAGTCAATGCAATTAGTGAAGAACTGAATAAATATCGTACGTTTGAAATTGTTCTTATGCCAATGTCATCATGGGAAGGTACGGCTGTGAAAGGATCGAAGTAAATATTAGAATTTTATTTTATTTTATTTTTTGTTTTATTAATTTTATTTTAAGAGTACTGATTAAAATGAGAAATCTTCTAAACCAAAATGTTTGGTATTGGGATGATGAAAGATTTATTAATCGAAGTTATATTATTAAAGTAAAAATAAAAACAGACGTTTTCTTTTATTCAAAACAAATTGCTGTTTGTTTCTCTTCTAGGAACATTATCAAAAATTTCTGGATGGGGACGAAGAAATATTGTACATTTCAAAAGATGAGGATCCGTAAGATATAGAAGGCATAATAAAATCGTAAAAAAAAATGTTTTCTTGTAATAGATTTTGGGAACCTGTAGAAGAAGTTTTACTTGGCACAGCTAATGTTTTTCTTCAAAGTTTAGCTTATTCACTTGATTTTGCCGATGAAATTTGTATTGTCGACTATAAAGTAAGTAATTGATAAGGAGAACAATGGATTACTTCTACTTCTAAATAAAGTTTTTCAATAGATAAAACGGTAGAGATTTAAAACTGTTCATTGGATCGATAGTTTTGAATTTCGACTTGTAATTTAACATAGACATCGAACTTTGCGAGAATACTACTTTGAATAATTTTAACGTATTTTTGTTTGCTTCGATCGCGAAATAGAAATATCGAGTCTTTACCATCAAATATTGCTGTATCTTAGAAATGAAATATTTTTATATGTAAATTCCAAAGTAGATTTTTCTTGACAAGAGCTAAGGCAAAACAACTATAGTAGGAATGTTGTCTCATCCTCAACAAACAAAAAGTACCCACCATTTAAAGCTCATTTAATTCAATGTGAGATACGCCTCCAGCCAGCTCAAATGTAATTTAATAATTGAAGAACTTCCTATTTCCGATAAAACTTCTTTCATCATTATGCTACCTTTTAATCTGCGCAAATCTCAAGTAACTTCAATGATAAACATGCACGCATTTAACAATTTTTTGGTTTGTCATCAAACCATCACTGTAGTTTGTATCGTGTATATAAAACAGAAGAACGCAAATCGTTTTGATTGTGAATTTAAAGATTCAAAAGTACATTTTGATCGATTTTGAAATTATTTTTGTTCTATACGAAGTATTGTTGATTCATCTAACTCCAGAATATATCCTATGTCAATTCAACGCTGCCAATTTAAATATCTGCGCTCATTGGAACAATACCCTGGACGAAATTTGATATTGTAGCAATATGAAGAATATGCAGTTCAATCGTAAATCGAGCTACTCAAATTGATCTTCTTGCTAAATATATTTCCATTTATTTCTTTAATACAGCTCTCGCTCTCTCTCTCTCGCTCTCCTCTTGCATTCCGGGGTAGACCCATAATGCAATTAGAGAAGGACGATCATTTTCGAGGATGATACGTATAAATATTCGTAATCGAAGTTGAACTATAAGTAGTAATATGAGTTTATCCAAATATTAACATTAATACTTCACATGAGTACAATCAAGTACTACGTGTTATAAAATTATTTCTCACTCTAAAGTAAATTCACAAGATTTTTCTCGATATAATATATAATTGTCGATCGATTTCTAATTTTTCTTGATTTAGCAATGGTTTCAGCAGAGAACCATATTACAAAACTTTTTTCCAAGCACTTTAAACATAATTTTCATCGAATTATTTTTTTTTAAACTTTTTTCCAGGGCTTGGAGCAAGGTCGTTTAAGTATTAATCTTTGCCCGTGTTCATCAAGTGGTAAAGTATTGAATGATGAACATTTTATTGATGAACCCGAAGAACTTCTCAATCGACCATATAGTTTTAAGGTGGCATACTCGTATTTTTTCTATTTCACAAAAATATTAAAAGTCGTCTTCTAGATAACTATGCGTTATATTGAAATAAGTGATGAACGTCACAATAAGGGCATTCGAATACGTTATAAAGTTTTTAATGAATCAGAATTTACTGAAACAAATGTTATTTGTCGTCAGGCTGTATGTGCTAACGTAAAACAATCGCGTATTATCACAGTGCCAAGTATCGATAAAGTAAAGTATTATTTATGATATCGTTTATTGAAACTTGTAACTTTCGTTTCAATAGGATTGGTTAGATTTTTTTCGAAATAGTTGTATTATATTTCAAATATTTGCTTTACAAGAAGAAAGCAAACCAAATACTGGTTTATTTAAAATGACTACTCGAGTAATAAAAATAAAAAAAAACGATCAAATAGTTCGATGAAAGAAAAAAAATTTCATTTTAAGGATTTAAAAAGAATGGAACAAAAACAAGATAATACAAATTTAATGCCAGCGGTTCAATCGAATTTTGCGTCTCCAAGTGATTCAAAATTAAAATCGGAATTGGCACTTCTGCAGAACAAATATAACCGTCTTGAGCAAAAAGAAAAACGAATTCAAGTAAAACAAGATTCTTAATAAATCTCACTTATGATTTTTTTTTCTTCCAGCAATTATGTCAAGACTGGGAAAATAATCATGATTTTCAAAAATTTTACAAATTACTTTCAGCCATTGCTTTTAGCTCAGGAACGAAGCTAAAATCATCAGCAATAGTTGTAAGTTTAATTTCTAGTACATGATCTAGAGTATATCTCTTGACGAGATATAGTATGCTTCAGCTTAAATTATGTCACACTCTCTACTAATAGATATTGAGTGGCTACCAATATACGAAAACTAAGCATCCGGTATTTTTTTATTTTACTTTCTTAGAATTAACTATCTATGTATATATGTAGAAATGCACATAGATAATAATTTTCGTGCACAGTTTATCTGATTGCTCATACACATGCACATTAGAAAAATGAACATAGGAGAAATCTTTTTTTATCATAGGCAAATAAAGAACCTAATGTTGATGTTTATTTATTTGGAATCGAAGAACAAGAATACACCAAAGATATAGAACAATCAAATTCAGATAAACAAAAACATGTAAGTATTTAAAAAATCCTGTTTATATTCTCTTTTTTTTGTCATGATATCAAGTGTTTCAAGTGCAACAAGAATAGAGACGATGCAGTTCTGTATCAATTCTATAGGATAGAAGGAAAATAATAAAAATACTTGAAGAAAAAAATGAGTGGTTGACATCTTTTTTTTGCAGATATAGCCATCAGATCGAATAAGAGCAGGCTAGTTTATCGAGATATCCTCAGCAGTGTCCAAGGACTGAGAAATAGGAATTCCTAATGTACCGACGAATCGCCAGTGTCGCTGTGATAATTCCTAGAGGAAATGGGAATCAACCATCGGTTCCTTCACAGTTTCACCATTCACGAAAGTCGCGATATTGCTGTTTTAAAAATAATTTTTGCATGAAGTCATTGATTCTCACAATTTTACAAGTGAAAATGAGTGTAAGAACAAAAATTATCGTGAATATTCCATATTTTTACCTTTAGTATGCAAGGAACTGTAGGGGAACTGGTGAAGAATTCCTAATCCTCAGTCATTGGACACCCTTCGATATCCTATATTTTTCATCTTCTAGAAATCGTGTTTTTACCGTTTATCTATGCAGTTATGGTAGAAAATGTATTTAATGTCTGGTTGTACTAAGAATCATTTATATGCTAGGCGAAATAAAAATAAAATGGTTCGCTATGTTAGATCAATAGTCGATTCAAGTAATACAGTGAAAGCGAATATTATTCGTTTTAGAATCGAACTATTATAAGCCGTTTAAAAGTATTACTTTTCTGAAAAATGGAAATCTGTTTTTCTTCTCCAGTTCATAGAAGTCTTCTTTACAATTGACTATCGACTAACTCTCAGACGTTGATTATTGAAGAAGACGAATATCTCACAGCAACTTGTAGGACACTTGGAAATCAAGATTTTATTGTTTGTATGAAATAACGAGAACTTTGTTATTTATCTTTAGTGGAACGAATATTATCGAAAAATATCATTAAAGCAACGACGTAGTTCAGTATCGTTTCGTTTGAATATAAAATCAGATTTTGCTAATATTTTACAATTACCAAGTAATGGCCGGAGTTTGTCTTCAGAAAATACTGATAAACTGAATCAAAATGGTCAAAAAACTCCAGATGATCGCTCACAAGCACCTTCGCCAGTTACGAGTTCTCCGCGAGCAAAAAAGAAATTAAATCAAGAATCAGCAAGGGGTAATAATGATCAATCAAATGAAAATAAGCTCCCTATGACAAACTCAAAAGCAATTCTTAACTGTAATGGTACTATGGATGGGACAGAAAACGAAACGTTCAGCAGCGAAAAACATTCAACAATATGTATCATTCAATGAAAAGGCAATCGTTAAGAATCAAGCAAATGTCATTGATTATATATATATATATACATATATTTTTTTTTAATGATGCACTCTAAAGCACACTGCTTATTATTCTTCTTCTACGGATGCTCATGCTTAGTCATACCAATTAGATGCCAAAATACTTACGTTGATTTAATATATTTTTAGGAAGATTCCAACGATTCATTTGATGAAAATTATTTTTCCAAATAAACAACTGCATAATGATAGCGTCTGCATATACATTTATAAATTATTTTTTCTCGATTACGTTTATTCATATGTATATTGATTGAGTTCTTGAATTTTATTTGCTTTTACAAATAGTGAAAAGTAACTTATTAAACTATTTTCACTCTTCGAAGTATTCAAATAATATTTGTTTTGAAAATACACAAATAAATTCTACTAACTACACATACTCATTAGAATTATTGTTAACGACAGTAGGAATTCATGTGTCTACTTCAGTCAAATCTGACAAGACTAGAGAGTGTGATGATGTTCATTGTTCAATTATACGAACACTCTAATTGATCGTAGGCAATTTCGATAACGTCACTGAAAACAAATCCTATTTTCATCTTCGCCTCTGTATTACAATTTCATTGATTTTAGCACGTCGTCCGGTTTCATTGACGAGTCGTAAAACGAAACCAGTAGCGATAAAAAATAGGAATTAGATCGATGTCTTACATTGTAGAGTGTCTTTTGAATTTATATGGAAGATAATTATTGTCCGAGATACGAATAGTCTGTAGACAGAATCTTTTGCTGTTATCCTCATTGACTCGGATTGAAAGCGCCGTCAGAGGCATATTCGAAAATAATTAAAATAGAACCCTACATCTTTCCTGTGAATCAAAGACGAGTGGAGAAGAGACCATTTTTGCATATCATCGATATATTATGACTGATCTTTAAGTTGATCTTATTATTATATGTCATATTATGCAACAGTTTTGATCTGTGATTGAAATCAAACTTTGAATATTATGTTTGAGAAAAAGAATTGTCCTAATATATTGACTTTAACGTTTAAACAAAAACAAAGTCATCTAAACATGATTATTGATTGTTTAAGAAAAGGCAGGCATACGTACTCAGAGACTTTTACATAGAATGACAAGGCCACTGTGTTTTCTTTTATTTTCTCGTATAAAAGATTATCTATCAATATAAAAGGAGTCAAATATATAAACAATCTTCGAGTTGTTTGCTGCATTATCATTACGAACGTATGTTTTCAACTGTGATAAATTAGTGAAAGAACTCAATATCTTAATTTAATAGTTTTTTTCTAGTAAACATAAACATAACAATAAATTCGGCTTCTTTCTGACAGTTATTATTCACTCTAGTAGGATACGAATAGCGAGAACATGTATATGTGTAAGTATCTTATTTAGTTGATCTGCTTGTAACGTACGAGTATCTATTTTTTTTTGTGCGTCTATGATGATATCTCGTGGTATGTTGAGAGACGAATGCTATTAAGATACTTTCTCTTCGACAAGATTTAGATGCGATCGTAGTTTTTGTTGTTGTTGCCATTCTCAACCTTTCTATGACATGACTTTCAAAATCAAAAAAAACACAGAAAGTAACGCGTCAGCATAGCCGATTATTGCTTGGAATATTGAAGAGGAATAAACTACAGATGGGCGTAGGCAGACAACAAAGCGTTTCATCGTTCTGTCATCTCATTATCATTATCATTATATTCTAGTGCGTTCTGAGAATGGCTTTGGGTTTTCCTAAGATAGTCCATATGTGTTCTATGATATAGAACGCAAAAATAGAGAGAATTGATTGAAGGATATTTGATGCTTATGAGATGAAAAAACAAGCCGCTACAGCCAATGTCGTTATTATTTTTGTTAGTTACAAAGTTATCCCGTTAGGCAAGTTAGCTGTTTAGACGAGAAAATATGTTGGTATCGTCGTCAATCAGAAGAAAGGAAAGTTCAAGAACAGATACAGAGAATAGTCGGATTTTCTGTTCTGCAAAATACAATACTAGGGGAAAAAAGGACAGAGAGAGAGAGAGACAAACGAGAGACTGGAAAAGAAGGACGTTTCATAGTTATCTGGATTCTTTGTACTCTTGAAAAGATTCTTGACTAAAGACAGCGGATAATGGAGGGAACACAAGCGATCAAAGTTACACTTCAACGCGATAGTTTGCACACTCCATGGGGTTTTCGGTTACAAGGAGGTGCCGATTTTTGTATGCCCTTTGCTATTAATAAAGTATGTCAAAATTTTCTAAAAGCTTTTTCAGTATTTGGTATCAATGTAATGCAAATGTTTATTTAGATAACTGCTGGTAGTCCTGCTGATGGTGTTCTTCATCGTGGTGATGTTATTCATGAAATCGATAATAGACCAATCAGTGGAATGCAACATGCTGAAGCTCTTGCAATCGTACAGCGTGCTGGTGGTCAAGTATCATTTCTCGTACAAAGGTTTAATTGAATAATAAATAACAAGAAGAAAAACATATTATCTATGACTAATTCCTCCTGTTTGTTTTTGCTTTATTTAGAGGATTAACTCCTCTTGCATCGATTATGTATCAACAACGTCCAACGTCAGCGATGCCGTGGTCTTTAACTAATGCCACTTCATATTTAGAAAAGAATTTCAATCACTATTGGCCTTCGTCAGAAGCAACAGCAACTGCAGTTAATTCTCCACATGCTCCTACGGTAATTTAAACGACAGTAAAAAATAAAATCAACTTCTATATTTCAATGATATAAAATTCTATTTCAGGCACTTTACCGAAGTCGACCATTGGAGAGAATAGCCGATCCTAAGTCGGTACTTAGTCAAACAGGGAGTCCTCTTATGCCTGGTCCAGTTCCGTCAGTATCAACTAAAACGCGTGGTTATACTCAACCGCCGGTTTTTCATACGGAACGAAATTACGGATCTAGTGCATCACCAGCGGATTTCTCATATCCCCCTGCTCGCTATAATAACTACAGTTCACCAGCACAAAATTCATCAAATCATAAATCTAATATTTATTTGCCTTCTTATCAAAAGAAGGTTGTAGCTAATCCAATTGTTCAAAGAAGCAACATGAATGATGCACAACGTCAACGTAATCATCAACAATATGTAACAATCACAAGACAGCAACACCAACAACAACAACAACAACAACAACCTTATCGACCATCATCAGTACAAGCAGGCGGTCTTGTCAATCGTCAATACAATTCACCTATGTCACTTTATTCGAATGATAATGTTCAAGAAGTGATGAAAAATCATGTTAATCATGTAACTCGTGTCAGGTAAATACAAATATAAAACAAAATCATATAGCTACATAGTAAATCTATATTCTGGATATATTAAGTTATGATCTTCTTCCCGCTATATAAATCAGCGCTTGAAACCTTGTCATCGACTTGTAATACAAGGTTCCATATAATGTCTACAAACATTGAATATATACACACCCTTAAGACAATACGATCTATTATTGTTTCGAATAGCCTTGCTTTTCTTTTGTTCTACTCATGCATAAAAAAAATTCCATTTGGTTCAGTTTTTCTATACTCGAATTAATTAAATGAATAAATCAAAAAGAACCGAAATGAAGCATTTTTTTTAAATATTTCATTTGATTTTAGCATCATACCATCGACGCCTAATCCACCACGTGTTAACTATGCAGTTGCAGTTACGCCATCACATAATACACATACAACAGCAAATGCACCTGTTTGCTATGTACAATCAAGACCAAATGTGTATGCATCGGATTTCTAATATAATTTATGATTTGTCTATTACGATTAATTACGCAACCAAAATAAACGAGATATCTTAATTGTAGAATTAGTTTAAAAAAAAAGTAAACATTGTCTTTTCTCGTTTCTCTCTCTCTTTTTACTATTTGACCCATGGAGTTTTGTCTTCTTTTTATACATTTTATAATTATCCTTCCATCGGGCTGAATTATTGAGTATATCTTACCGAGTGACCTTCAAGTTTCTCTTTTGTTTGTTTTTGTATTTCATGTGTGCTTCACAGTAATGATTCAGCAAGTTTTGTTCAATCTTTCGCTTTTTTGCGCAGAACATGTTTTATTCATTAGCACACCAGAAAAAAGACTTTTATTGATATCATCAACAAATTCAAGCAAATCAGTTTTGTTGTTTAATTGAAAGTCTACATTTGTAATTCAACCAGTATTTGAAAATTGTACGATTCATAAAGATTTAATATGAGCAAATAATGATTTTATGCTTCGAGCATAGGCGAACACTTTCTTATAGCTATATAAATATTGATACCCCAGAGTAAATTATCTCTGATTAACGTAGATGAAGTTAATTGTTTTTTCGGATTCTTAACATGCAGAAAATAAATCAATGTCAAAATAAGTTCAGTCCTAACTGGGCTCTTATTTACTAACTAATAAACAAAGGGAACATTAGTAACAAAGATACTTGGCGGATACACGGTGTATATACATATATTCTTCAACTGTATCCAGATCTTAGATGTTCGCATATACTTGCGACAACGCCATTTCACATTATTCTTGTTTACACGTTGGGTTATATATTAAAAATCCACGTCATGTAATATTTTCTGAATTTATTCAGTAGTTCTAAATTGATGTTTTTGTCGTAGAATAAATTTTTAGTTTAAAAGTCAAATAATTATCTCGTAATATATCAGTATTAGAAGCCCTCAATAATAACTAACGGGTGTGGCAGAATAAATGGCGGTCGCAGTATTTCCTCAATAACTTTTGCATTTTGCATTTTCTAGGCTTGGATTTTTTCCAAAGGATCCGCCATTCAATTCTCTACGAGTTCCGCATGAAACATTTTTCTGTACAAAGCGAAACAGAAATATGAAAATAAGAATGCTCAACGCGTTCGAAAGAACCAACTTTCTAAGCAACTTTTAAACTAAACTTCAGAACATTTTTTCCAATACCACAAACAACGAAGCAAAAGTCAAGATGTTCTTGAGCACTTTCGAAGTTGCTGTTTCTCGTCGTGTAGGTCAAAGTTCGTTCAAAGTAAATTGAAGATCGAAAAATCTGACTTTTTAAAATTCTATTCAAAATGGCTCAAATCTGAAAATTTTCGCCAACGAAATCGGAGAGACGAATTTTAGGTCAAGTTTCGTCTCTGAATCTGGTGTAGTAGTCATTTGCCCTCAAACTAAAGAAAATCCGAATCAAAAAGATGCTATTTTGACCCATTTTTCTGTCTTTTCCCAAGAGCTCCCAAAACTGTCGAGAGAAATGGCTAAATTATCGAAATTCTGAAAAACAAGATTATTTATATACATTGCAAGGATGCGTACAAAAATCTTCTAATTATTATCAATTAGAACAGCTTTTCAAGGGGTGCAAAAAGCCTATATTGATTTATTTTTGTGATCACTAGCCAATGAAAACAATCTGAAAAAATGATTTTTCAACTTTGAAAGTACGTCCTTTTGGACATGTGGAGTATTGTTGTTTTTCTGTTTCTGTTTCGCTTTGTACAGAAACATGTTTCATACGGAACTCGTAGAGAATTGAATGGCGGATCCTTTGGAAAACAATCCAAGCCTAGAAAATGAAAAATGAAA
Source organism: Rotaria magnacalcarata (assembly GCA_900239745.1). Taxonomy (NCBI): domain Eukaryota; kingdom Metazoa; phylum Rotifera; class Eurotatoria; order Philodinida; family Philodinidae; genus Rotaria; species Rotaria magnacalcarata. The sequence goes on from OENM01000073.1 coordinate 165,096, forward strand.
AAGTTATTGAGGAAATACTGAGACCGCCATTTATTCTGCCGCACCCGTTATGACAAGAATTCTAATTCTACAATCTATATAACAATAATAATTGGCATGATCGTGTTTCTTTTTCTTATGTCACACTTACAATAGTGAAAAATAAATGCGCTTTATATTTCATTACCCTTAGATTGAAAATAATATTTTATAAGAGACATATTCAAGTTCCAGCAAGACACAGTAATATCATAAAGATAAAATAAAACCATGAAAGAAAACAAAACTAAAAATTATTTTCTATTCAAAAATATGTCCACTAAAATGAATTGGAGTTGTATTAAATCTATAATATAAATAATGGTCATTATACAAACGACAGGCAATCATTACAGCTTGTCGATCTTTATCTTTTTCTACATCAGTTAAATTAACATAAGGTACCATTAATTCTTGTTGTGACCGATGTACATTACGTTTCATCCATTCGATATGTACAATTTCGGATGTTTCTTGGATAAAATTTTCATCAAATAAAACTTTACGACGAACACCTCGTAAAATATGTTTGCAGGCTACATGTGCTGTTGCTCGATTTTCATAAGCCCAATCTGAAGGTAATTCATCATAGTTCATATTTAATATATCAACATAAATCTGTGATAGATTATAACGAGCACGAGCTACTTTAAGATTTCTATGGACAAGACATGATCCAACAGTAAGAATCATTGGATATTGAAAATCAGACGAATTATAATGCGTAACCGTATTTGTTAATTTAAAACGATTTTTAACAAAGGGATTTTTTGCAAGAAAATTTTGACGCCAATTTGAATGGTAAACGGTAGCCACGGTTTTAATGAAAAATTGAAAATGATTTTTCAACGATATTGATTCGACATCGTTACCAAATACAAGAAGAACATGCATTAGTGTTATTATCAGATGCATTTTACAACAAAATGATAATACTACATGTGAAAGACGTTACTTATCGCACTACAGAAAATGTATGTATACTAATGACAGATTTGGTGATAACTCTTCGTATTTTGTTTCTCTGCTTGTTAAAAGCAAGTATGTCTTACACAAACAATATACAAAGATACAAGACGAACATAAATTATGACAAACTTTTGAAGCTTATTACCGTTGAAGTCGAGTATCTATTTCTTACAATATTTACTGTTCTTTTATAAGACAAATCAATATAATTTTTCTAGTGGTTTCATGCAGTTTTATATTAGCGAATCGATATATGAATTAATATTCATTTGTTTGATAGTTTTCTTGGATTGAGTAGATTATTAGAAGAAATATTTCAAAATTCAATGGCATAAAAATTTTGACCAGAAAATCGTATTCTACGCAGAGAAGAAAAAAAGTCGGTTGTAAAATGCTGCATTAATATTTTTACTATATTGAAATATAACATCGTGTTTATTCAATTAATTTACATCTTTCAAGTATTTTTCAAAATTTATTTTGATGTATTTCAACCATAAACTATCAAAAATGGCAAAATATTATTGAAACAGAATTCGGGATTTAAAAAATCTTTTCGCTTTCATTTAGATTATCTTAAATTAGTATTGGTAGCATACCATTTATTAGAATCGCCCTAGATTGTAGTACTTGCAACATGATGGGTACCCAAGCAACCTTGTCAAACTAACAAACACTTTAGTAAATAAATCATGCTATAACTTCAATCTGTTTTTTTAATGGACAAACGAGTTGTTTGTATTAAATTTTTCTCTTTAAAATGTTCTCTAGAAAAATAAATACATAAAAAAAGATTTTATTTTTAGCTGTTTCGTGGAAAATTTTCGACAGACAAACTTAGCGTATTTCATAAAAATTGAAATTAATGTGATTTCATTATGTCAAAGTAACAATGAATTATGAATCACTCATAATTCAAGTTCTGTTTTTTTCTTTTCATATAATTTAGTTTCTAAAAAAAGGTTAGAAAACTATGAATATCCTGATCAGTTTTAATTGCTAAAGAGATAAAATACCAGAGCTTATGTAATTTTCTAAACAGAACAATTATGAAATACTGTGTTAACATCACATTAAAATACACCATATTGTTGCACACATATGACAAATAATATTGGTTTTATTTGTCAACAATTAATTATATGTTCACTTGTTATTGTTTTTTGTCAAATACAGAACTTATCTCTTAATAATTGCATCATTCTTATTAATTGTAACTCAATTCGATGTATAATATTCTTTTGTATTTCATAGGTACGAGAGCAGTCTAGTTGAATGCTAAACTGTCGATTATTGAATTGGTTTCATGTACATATAGCATGGTGGTTTTCCTATGTGATTTATATCTCAAACGAATCATTTTGTTTTGTTTCTTCTTTTAGTAATACTCGTACACGTATAGATTTCCTTGTATAGATTGTTCGTAATTTTCTTTCAATCTTTTTCTTATTGTCGACGTAGGGGAAAGGGACGAAGGAAACGAAAAATTTGTTTTTTCTTCAGCATTTGTCTATTCTTTCTCATGTTTATCCCTTTGCATCCTATTTGGATTGCCGAGTAAATGAGAATATTGAGTATTCAAAAATAAGCATAATCTCAACATAAATTTTTGATTTTTAGTTCATATTTATTACTTTCACAATTAGGTCTGTATGTTTATAGATTATTAAAGTTTTGTGTGTCGCGTGAAAAACAAGCAAAGTGTGAACATAAAAATATCGAAATTGAATCATTTTTTGAATATTTATCAAATTAGTTCATTAAAAATTAGAAGAATCAGACTCAAACAACATATTTCACATATCCGTTCGTATTCCAACATTTTCTTCTGAAACTTCTTTAAAATCAAGTATTTTTGTCTGATCTCGATAAGTAAGAAAGAAGGGCAATACAAAGAAGACTCATTCGTTAAATATTTTATATAACTATGTGGAAATGTGAAATCCCACTTCTAACTTTATTGTTGAATGTAAAACAAAATAAGATAAGTATCATTATTTAGATTCTTTTGGTTTTAATACGGCTATTGAGTAATTATTTTCGACAATCTTAATTTAAAAGGTATTAGAAGAAAAATACATTGAGACTATAGTCAATGCAGAAATTCCTGTTTTTAGTCAATCTTAAAACTAGAAACAAATGATTTGACGTTGGTAGAATATAATAGTAAGTCGAACCGATCATAAGGAATATCATGTCAATACCATACATCGATATATGTTTAAGAAAACGAAACGAATATGTTGACTTGATACTATCTATCTTGAAGTTTAATCTTTCTCGAAATAGGGGGAATATCAAAAAAGGATTAAAAAGAACTACAAAACATTCAATTTAAAAGAAAAATAAATAATTAAACCGAACAAGAGTAAGACTTTTTTCTAGAAATGTATATCGATTAGTAGTAGTAGGAACAACAGCGGACAGAGCGATATAATGTATTGGTTAATTCTAATCAATCTTGAGAAATTATTTAAAAATTTTTCTAGATAAAACGACTTTATATCATCACACACAAACCTCAAGTGACGTTTTCTTATATTTAAAATTACTAGTTGATTCAAAGGCGTGTTTGAGCGTCTTTCAAATACATAAAAAACACTTTTCTTTTGAAAGTGTAATATAGAACACATTTACTAATTAATTTAGTCATTTTACAATCATCAAATTCCTTTCATGTGTTGTATTTTACGTAAACAACTCATTTTTCATTAAGACAAGTGAACATAAAAAATATTCAAACTGTTGCAGGTTTTTTTAAATATTGTAAAAGCAAAACATTGAAATAGTCACATATTTTTATTTGACTCGGCTAAACATTGCAGACACCTCACATAAGCAAACATTTCTACGTTGAATAAACAATTTTCTTTTGATAAACAACACTGTTCTAACAGCTTGTTTTCATAGTATTAAAATCTTTTTTATTCCTGTTTGCGTCTCTATGATATTTGTCCGATTCTGAAATTCGAACAAGTCATATTTTATTCAATACGATTAACTCAATCTTGTAAACAAATAAACGCTTGAATTTTATTTAGATGTAAATAAAAAATCATTTGCAAGAAATTAGTAGAAACAAATAGAAATCAATAAATTATGGTAGACAATATTTATCCTACTAGCTCACATGTATAATCATTAATGTAATATCTTCATTCTAAAAAATAATAATTCTAAATATTAACCAGTAGACAGCGTTCTTGTAAATCTAATTGTCACATCTGAGATTTTCATCGATAGCATAAACATATTATCCTGCAACCATCGATACAATAACAGAAAAAAAGGAAGGCGATGGTAAATCCAATCAAATATTATTTTCAAGGTCAATATAAAGAGACCTACCAAAATATTTCTGGATAGGTAACGAAAAATATCTTATATCCAATTTTTTTGCATAATTCTAAGTCGAGTAAAAAGAAACAGATACTATTTTTTATGACTACAGTAAGTTTTTAAATGATTCTGTAAATTAGTTGTTAATGAAGATCATACAATTTATTAACGTAAATGAGAGTTTGTATTAGATAAACTATTAGTATTCCTAAATTCTTGACCATAGAAAGGTCATAGCAGAGAACTTTATCTTGAGTTTGAATACTTGGCACGCCAGTTATTGCACTATTATCTACATCTATGATTGATTTAGCTCAGTTTGAAACTGAATTAATGAATTAACATATGTGACAAGAGAAAAAAACACCAGAGTTAGAAATTGGCTTAATAAAGATTATATAAAGCTGTTGATTGAATATCTGTTTCACAATGATTAAAAAACTCATAATTTATCCAAAAACTTTTCCAATCGTATCGAATTCATCATATATTATCAATATTAGATCACTAATCACTTAAAACAAAGTTCAAAAATTGTTGGTTAATATAGTAAACTGATGAATACATTTGAATATAAAATTTAAAACATTTTATTCTCCATATTAAGAATACATCAGTAGAATAAAGCAAGCTTCAAGTACAGTTCTTTTTACACAGTCAATAGAGCTAGAACTATAATATGAAAATGTTACAATGGGATGCGTACAATCGTGAATGAGACATCCTGTTCTTTTTTAAGAAAGTAAATATATTTTGACCAATTTCATAGTAAAGCGAAACTTAGAAACAAAATTTACTATATAGCAATATGATTTTCAAAAAAAAAGTCTTCACATAAAATAGATTCCAGTAGGAAGTAGGATGAGTATCAGTCATTGACAATTACCAGTCGGTTTAACTGCTTGTTTATTAAACCATGCATTGCTCCAAGTTTTACGTATTCAAATATTGTTACTTTATTTTTAATAGTTTCTTTATATATGATGTAAACTTCAACGTATTATTGAGATGTCAGAAAGTATGACGCTAAAACAAGCTTCGTAAAGTACAAAATGTACTTATGTTTTGGTTAGATTAAAATTTTGATGCGTTAAGTAGGAGAATAATTATGGTTGGTTTCTATGAATATATAATTCATCTTATCTAGTGAAGAAAAAAAATGAATCGACTATCATGAAGACAATTTCAAATGATATACTTAACATTTCACTCATAGAAATACTGCGCTGAACGATAATTAAATGATGAGATTTGTTTTGATAACTGGTTTAATACAGAATAATTTACCTTGATATAGAGTGAAACTGTTAACGGGAACATCATTAATGTGAAAAATTAACTTAAATCGATTATTAAACTAATTAGAAACTCACCGTAAACAATAGTCATATGAAATTTTCAATAAGACGTATTAAATAGGGGTGGCACTTTAACTTTTCTTTAAAATTAAAGTTAAAGTAAAACGTTAAACTTTAAAGTTAAAGCATTCCATACTTTAACTTTGAATTTAAAATGTATTTTTCAAAAACTCATTGTTCTTAAAAAGATTATTCTTTGCCATAAAAGAACAATGTTCATATAGAAAAAGCTATCTTTTTAATAAAAAATATTTTCTGATGGAAGAAATACCTTTTTTTCAGGAAAATGAAATTTTTATGAAAAATTTACTTTAACTTTAACAAAATGTAAAGTTAAAGTGTAAAGTATGGAATGCTTTAACTTTAACTTTAAAGTTTAAAGTATGACACTTTAATTTTGAGTTTAAAGTTAAAATTAAAGTAAATTAACTTGAACTTTAACTTTAACTACTTGCTTAAAGTATTTTAAAGTTAAAGTGCCACCCCTAGTATCAAATTCGAACTAAATATTTCATCATTCATCAGAAAAGTAGCATCGAATTCAAAGATTTAGGTTAAGGTAAGTAAAACTTTGTTATACAAGATTCACAGATGAGATAATAATATATCAAGTTCAAATGACATTAACAAGTAAAGCTTATCGTATACAATCATGATTAAAATATCTCACTGGAGTACTTAAACTAGAATCTATTGCAGTGATATGTCAACCTAAATTTTGATCTATGATACTATAATATTTTTTACGGATACATATTTATCATGAACAAACAGACAAAGACAATCTATCATTTCATCATTATCGTGTACGGTAAATCTTCCATAGGCTTTTATGATTCTTACTAAGCTCGTACATGTAATAAGTAGTTTGATTTGTTAACTAGAGCATACTTCTAAAAGATGCTAAGTAATATACTGAAAATATTTAACATATGCCAATCACAAGAACTAACAGGTACTGATGGCAGGCGACGTTTTGAGAAAACAAATTTAAGCATAATTGAAAAAGTTCGAAATAAAATCCGATGCATATTGAAAAACAAGGCCTGACTAGTTTTACTCGTTGATATTAATTTAGAGAACTTTTTTCTTCTCAGATATGCGTATAATTCATGTTCTACTTTAAAATAAAGGGAGATTTTCTTAAAGTTTTGTGAACTATTCTAAACAAAAAAGATCGGAAATAGTCTTATATTCGTTTTAATGAACATACTAAAACTGAAATTATTTGTCAAACATTATTCAAATGACATTCAATTTTCGAAAAGCGAGGAAAATTTAATCAAATAGAATGTTGATATTTTTCATATAGTGATTAATGATTTTTCATAATTTCGTATTTATTTCGTTGCAAAACGGTATGTTTGACAATGAATCTGTTTGAAACTTAACACTTAGAGTCATTGTCCCTAATAACAACACCAAGAAAATGATAGGACTTGGTTGACTCGGTGTGCAGCTATTTTACATTCGATTGAAATTATTTTTTCATTTGCATAATCCTTGGAGTGCCCTCTTTCGAATGGTGAAACAACCACCTTGAACTGATGTGTAATGGCGGAGATATTAGCGGTCTACGAAAAGGACCTGCATCTGTTGTTGTTAGGGTTCATTTCCCTAATAACAGCACTCAGCTAATTTTTGACCCTAATAACAACACTCTAACAAAATTCAAGCAAATTGATCTTTTTCAAGAAAAAAACGTTTTTTTCACATTTCTTATTAGAAATAAAGGAAAGATGTTTGTAGCAATTTTGTAGAGCATGTCGAACTCTCTTATTGACCAAAGGTTCATGAGAACTCAATGTTAGTTTGTGTGAAATAAATTTTTTCAAACAAGAAGGTCTAAAATCGAAAAAGAAATTTTGTCCCTAATAACAACAGCCAGTTATCCTTTGACCCCAATAACAACAGTCAGCTATTTTTTGACCCTACCCAGGTCGAGCTTTACGGAGTTCGTATACGGATAAATACGGCCCGTATACGATCGCAAACGAGCGTATACGACCGTATTTTACCGTATTAC
>OENM01000074.1:0-52539 GCA_900239745.1 Rotaria magnacalcarata
CTCGGATATCTCTAATTCGTTAATATATTAAAAAGTAAAAATATTGAATATATATCAGAACCATAGCACGACCTCTCCTTTGGAGATCCCGTGCCGGCTGCCAATTCAGACTCTAAAAATGGAGTGTCGAACAGAAAGGATTGCAGATGCCACTGTTCGGAAAAAGAAAAGGACGATAGAAACCAATCATGAGTTTAGATAGTAGAAAACCATTCCGGCTCGGACGTCGCCCAAGTCAACAAGGTTCGCGTCCTCTACTGAGTAACCAGGGCAGAGTCGAAAAATTGGCTACTGAACAACAGGGAAGGACGAGTGAAGAGAGAAAGAATATAGAGAAACTAAAGCTAGTCAATAACATCCTGACAGTTGGAACATGAAACGTTCAAACATTATGGACAACTGGAAAACTGGAGTTACTCAGACATGAGATGAAAAGGTTCAGGTACCATATCATAGATATTTCAGAAGTACGATGGGCAGGTAACGGCGAAACATCAAATGGAGACTTTATCTAGTCAGGAGAAGACTACACACACGTAAGAGGCGTAGGAATGCTGCTGAGTATGAAAGCCAGAAAGGCACTCATAGGACACAAACCAGTAAACTCGCGAATTATCACAGCTAGATTCAACGTAGCACCATTCAAAATAACAGTACTACATGCATATGCACTAACATCAGCCTGCTCAGATGAAGACATAGAGTAGCGGCGTAACCAGAAGTTGTAGGGTGCTGGGGCTCAGCCCCCAGACTGCCTCACCACTAGAGCCTGTTAAATCTTAAAATAATTTTTCATCGGATCGGAATCGGATTTCGGGTTTAAAAGTTTTGGGTTTGATGGTCTCTAGTAATGAAGATGGTCCTGAAAATATGTTCTTACGTTCATCACCCAGGATGAAACTGGAGAAGAAGCGTTTCATATCCTAGAATTAACTCTTTAATTATGATTAGAATATTTTACTAACAGTACAAAATTACGGTTCGACAGGATCCGAATCAAAAAGTCTTGGACTCAACACTCTACTCGTCATTTTCATGCATTGATCAATTTGTGTGTGGAGATTCACATCAATGAACTCTCAAAAATAGCATCAAAATCAATTTAAAAAGCTATGCTTACACACTGAGAATCTTGATGAGTTATCAGTTGATTCAGACCTATGATCAGAATATTATTAAGAGAAAAAAAGAATTTTTTATTTCAACAGAATCCGACTATTCTATTAGTATCTGATAATTTATCAATAAGTTGCTGAACATTTATGTCAAAAGCACACTCGACACGTAATAAATACAAAGTACTTAGNTACAAAATTACGGTTCGACAGGATCCGAATCAAAAAGTCTTGGACTCAACACTCTACTCGTCATTTTCATGCATTGATCAATTTGTGTGTGGAGATTCACATCAATGAACTCTCAAAAATAGCATCAAAATCAATTTAAAAAGCTATGCTTACACACTGAGAATCTTGATGAGTTATCAGTTGATTCAGACCTATGATCAGAATATTATTAAGAGAAAAAAAGAATTTTTTATTTCAACAGAATCCGACTATTCTATTAGTATCTGATAATTTATCAATAAGTTGCTGAACATTTATGTCAAAAGCACACTCGACACGTAATAAATACAAAGTACTTAGGCGATCATCAGTCATGTATTTCTCATTGTTGTTTTGATAGAAAGATGGAACTATATTATTTTCAATCTATCATTTGGCATCGATTCTCAATAGCTAAAGATCCATGAAAAAGTGCCCTAATTGAATTTCGTCGATTTTTATTGAAAATCTAAGTTACTTCAAAGTAAGTGTAGTGGAGTCTTAAAATCCACGTGATGGGGCTTGAAGTCCCGGTGGTGGGGCTAAGCCCCACCTGGCCCACCCCTGGTTACGCCACTACCTCATACTGGTTTCGTATGATTCTACGGATACTTATATGGTATCGTAAAACTCGACGAAACCTCAAGGGTTTCGTGTGACACCTTTTTTTTCAGTGTATGTCTAACAGCTCCCCATTAAAGAGGATAGCAACTCAACAATGGTCGAAAAAGACAAAGACTTGTTTGAATATACTTAACTGTTTCAAGTAAATCATCTATATGTTCTTATGTAATTTTTACGTAAGTAAATAATATTATATTTTCCAAGATTTATTTAATCTTATTTTTCGCAGATTTATTTTATTTTATTTTGCATATTTCTCTATATTCATTTGTTTTAGTATATTATATATTTTATTTTTTGCACATTATTCTATTTTTATTTTTTTTTATTTCTTATATTTGATATGATATTCCGTTTTGTACTGTTTTTTGCTGCTTGTGATATTTGTCAAAGACTTTTTTAGAATTATTGTATTGATTTAGAATTTAATATTTTATTACTGTTACTATTTTTATTTTATTTCTTATTATTGTTTTGTATTAGTCTTTTTAGTTTTATTTGTTAGCGAGCGCTTTTAGCTAGATGTAATGTGTCTATAAATTTAATTTTTTTTTGTAAATTTAGTTTTAAATTTTAATAAAATAAAGTAGAAATTAACATAATAATTCTAAGCAGTACGTTTGACGGGATCAGCGTGACTAATAGAATTTAAAAATGAGCCAATGAGAAAATTACGAAAATGCATAAATGCACTTTCTCGTGCGCATGGCGTATACGCATACCAAGCGTGGTGTGCGTGTACCAGTAGGGTACTAGTTGACTTGGGGCTGATTTTTAATCGTTATTTAACTTTTCAGTCTGAGGTAAAACTCAACAAATTACCGTTGTTTCAACTTTTATCAAATCTGAGTCCATGTGTCACATGGTAATTCAACAAACTAAACTTAACACTGAAAATCATTGTTGATGAGTCTACTCTAAAGCATTTTTCAAATAATTAAGTGTAAAAGGCGTGTTGCGTTTCTTCAGTATTCACGGAATACATCCTTTCTCACGTGAACTATCAATTCTTTTAATGCTATTTAGAATTCATTTTGGAAAGTTTTGCGTCAACATTTTTGAATAAAATAATTTTCAGTCTTAAAAAATGGCCGAGAAAATTTTCGCTAACCTCATACATCTAGATTAAATAGTTCAGTTCGCTCTTTTTAGTATCAACACTTCGATAAAATATTAGCAAATCAAAATCGAGCAATACTTTTGATGACATTCTACGGTATTCGTATTGTTACCATGTTGATTCAAATACTTTTTCAGATGGCTTAAGATTAAATCCCTATTGTAAAGAGAAAACATCACTATCAACAGACGATCTCTGATTTTGACGGATAAACTTTAGTAGAAACACTGGTAAAAAGGAACGATTCTATTGATTGAATCTTCAATAACACTCCTAATAATCATTATTACCAAGAGTTTTCCATCTGTGATCGTGTTTAGTCGTCCTGAATAATAATAATAAAAAAATGAAGAAGAAAACAGAACAACAAGAAGAAAAAAGAAAAAGCGAAAGATCAACGACACGTTAGACGGGCACAGAAGAACAGGAAATGAATTTATAAATTGTTCTATATTTCGTCATCATCATCATCTGCTTCTTCCAATGAGGCCTAAAATTAAATAATCATAGATTATTCTTTCTCAATTTCACTTCACAATTTCACCTTAGCGAATTTCTCAGCATCGTTAAAGACATTTGTTGGTACTCTTTCATGCTTGCCATCATTAACTAAATATTTAAAATGATTACAAGCATCATTTCGTTTTTAATTCAACTTACTTTGTCCAACCCAACTTAATTCTAATTCAAACATTCGATCTTTCACTTCATCATGGACTTGATAGATACTAAAAGATATCAAAGAATTTATATTAATTAATTAAACAGTAAACGTTTTCTTTACATTTTAGCTGCTTCCTTAACAGCATCTTCTAATTTTAGTTCAGATAACTAAAGAAAAAATAATAATCATCAAATTTATCTAAAAATAATTGTCTGATATATTATGCATACTTTAAGTTTTTCAATTTCAGTCTTAGCTGTTTGTTGTGCTTTGCCAACTGCAATACCATAATAACCCTGAAAATAATACGATAAATTTCTTTCCTATTATTAAAATCTGATTTTTTACATAAGTAACACCAGATGGTTCAACGCCATATAATTGCGGACCATCACTTTCATAAGCGGCTAGGAGAATAAAACAACCAAATGGTCGAACAAAACCGTATAAAGTATAAGCATGCATATACATAGCAAGACGATCTGCTAAATACTAAATAGAATAAACAAAGAAATAGAAATAGAAATGGTTTTTCACTATATAATATTTCTATCTGAAACATACTTTAACTGGAATTGATACACCATAATCATACTTATATTGTTTAGCTTCATCACGAGCAACAGTTAAAAGTTGTCGAGCATCAGCAAGAAGACCGGCAACAGCCTAAAAAAATCAAACAATGGTATAATAAAATTGAGCAAAAAAAAGATATTCAAGTTCATCGTACCATTCCAATATGTTTATCAACGTTATGTATACGTTTATTTGAACCTGATTCATAAAGACGGGATGTTACGATTTTTTCAATAGCAAACGCAACACCATCTTTGCATCGTAATGCTACAACTGTTCCACTGGCTTCAACAGCTTTATTCGCATATTCAACTTGAAATACACGACCGTCTGGTGAAAATTGTGATGCACTTAAATCGTACTAATAAAGAAAATAAACAAAGGAAATATTTTTTTAGAACTACTATCGAAAAACACTATCGAACATACACCAGATCCAATTGATGACATTGTTTTGTTCTATTCGAATTGACAAAGACTTTTTTGAATCTAAAATAAAGTTGTTTTGAAAAGACAATCACAGAAAAAAACATAAATGCACAACTTATCATATAAACATGTCGATAGGACAGGAACCAATTTGATTGGTTCGTTCGACTTTTACCTATTGTCCATTCTTTCTTTCAATCAAACGAATGGATTTGTCGCTTTTTTTTTCACAATATATTTTCTTAAAAATGTTTTATCATCAGTTTCAACATTTTTATTTCTTCATAAGAGGAATATCGACTTCAGCATTGCTAGAATTATTTTATAAGGGTGCGAAATTGGAACATATCAACACTTGTATTATCTTCTTACGCTAAACGAATGAGTAATATTTTTTTCTCTACCTAAAAATTATCCTATAGATTGTTACTCCGATTAACTATGAGTTTAAACAAGAAGCATCTGAAATTTCTCAATTATTTTCTAGATTATGTTTTCATTAAAAGAAATATTTTTTCAACCACTTAAATGTCAACCAAATATAAATACACTACATGTGCATCGAAATTTGACAACAAAATATCCGCAAATATTTCTTGTGGGCCTCGATGGTCTTGGTGTAGTTGTTGAATATGTTCAAGCAGCAAATGAATTTAAAGCATATACAATATCCTTACAAGATCCTGCATGTAAATCATTTATATGAAAAGTATGCATTCGCGATGTTCTAGTTTTTGTTCGTGTCTTATTAGTTGATTGTCGAGTATTGAGTATGGAATTATTACCTATATCAAAATATAATACTTCTCCAGCCATTGTTTATGGCTATGCTAAAACAAATGGTATTTCGGTAGGTAGTTTACTTGGGAAAATTTTATTTATGATTTCAATTTTAATATTAGAACAATGATGATTGTTCAAGTTATTATTTTGATCGTGTTCAAATTCTTGATAATAACACAAGTAATGTTGTTCATAATTTGATAATCATTTTCTATATTGTGAAATATTTCTAGAATCGTCAACTCAAAATCGTTTAGGATTTGCTGCAAAATATATGAAAACAATAATGTATGCTTACAGAATAATTTCGCTTAAGTGAATATCTGATATTTTAGTACGAAAAATGTTATGACTAATGAAAATGAAGTTCTTCTTGTGGTGGCTGGAGCTGATAAATTAGCATTTTTTAGCGAAGTAAGTAAGATCGTTTCCCATTCATTTTCTTATTCTTGTGTTGAAACCCTACGACAGTAATAAGATACGATTAATTTTTTGTTACAGCGATGTAAAACTTGTGTGAAATATTTTGTTCATACAGACATAGACTTTCCATGCATTCAGCTAGGAATCACACTTGCTTCAGTTAAGAATTGTTGAAAAGTTTTTACGTGTAATGCGAGATATATTCAACTATCCTATTGCTTTTGAATCAGGAATATATGCATCATACGTGTCGCAATATACTTTAAATATTATAATGTTATTCGGAGTTATTAGCTTATCTTAATAGAATCTTGTAATCTTTCTAAGGAATACTAAAAGAACTTAAGTTTTAAATGATACCTTCGAATCAAGGTAAGTATCATTAAGACTTACTCGTTTCGCTTTTCCTATCCTTAGATACAAGTATGTTGTTTCTCTGCGCGTGTACACATTGATAGATCCTGATATTCTTACTTCATCATAGATGCTATTGAAAAGGATCTGAAACTTTCACTATGAACGATATGAAAATCAATGTATGCGATCCAGTTGTTGATCTTAATCTCGGTAGTTCTACCTTTTATTTTTTTTTGTTATAACGGCTAGCAATGTCTTAGGTTCACACTCTTGCACTAAGTTCTAATTGATATAATAATTCGTTTGGAAGAGAATATGCACTTCTGCGATCAACTGTAAAATTATTTCATTTGAATCAATATCTTTTTCAACTAGAAAAATGAACGAACACTGCAAGATGTAACAAAAATTATTGATCTCTATCTTCCCGAATTGAAACAGGCGCCTGGCAAGTAAATAGAATTGTTATGATATTAGTTAAAACAACGAATTTCTATTTGATTTCTATTCTCTTCAGTGTATGCGCAATGGATCTACTGTTAATATGTGATCCAAAAACCGATCAATTAAAGCAACGATTAATTGTTTGTGGTTATTCAACTGGTTTACTTGACTTGTATATAACAGATGTACAACCAGATGGAAGTATAAAAACCACAGAGAAGACGCTTGAATATGATAGTTTCATTAGTACAGTAAAATTTTTCTATCATAATCAAAAACCACTCGAAAGTAAATTCGTTAAATATGAGAATTGAGCATTTCTGATAAAGACTAAAATTATTTCGTTTTGTTTTTCTAGATGAAAAGCCTCATCTAATTGTTACGAGTGCTCTCGAACCGGCAGTTATTTATCGGTAAGAAAATTTCTTTTTTGTTTTTGTTTTTCATCCCTTCATTTGTTTTCTATAGAAATGTTTCGATGAATGGCTTGACTGATCCAGTCGTACTTTATGGAACTGACTCTCAAGATTGTATCACATCGAGTTGTGTATGTGATATTGATCTTGATGGAAAAAATGAAATTTTATTGGGTACATTCGGTAAAACATGTTTCATTTGTCGAATACCGATTGAAAATTATAAGTGCAATAAATACGATGGTTTAACATTTATTGCTGAAACATTTCCTGTTTGTCGAGTTTTATCATTAGCAGCATCTGCATTTGGTATTTTAGCATTGGACTTGACAAACGATGGTCTCGATGAAATAGTCATTGCAACAACAAAGGGTTTACATATTTATCAATTAGAATTGAGTGAAGTTGTAAAATTAATAGAAAGTCGATTAGAAAAGAAAAGCAATGAAAACGATAATTTATCTGTTACAAGTCACTAATTTTTATTTTTGTTGTTGTTGTTGTAGATAAATATTTTTCAAGAACAAAATAATGTCACTCGAAATTGAATCAGCTGAGTAAGTTAATGAATAATATATAATAACTTAGAAAATCAAATTTGTTTAACGGATATTAATACATATTTTCCTACAAATCTAACACATCGAAATGATCGTGTAGCATCTATCAAATCCACTGTTTTGTGGCATTGACTTATAGAAGCTTTGATAAATTTAATATTTCTTTCCGTGAAACATATTTTATTTACTAAGACTAAATTTTGTATGACCATAAGAGATTAAATATTCAATTTTCGTTTTTTATTTATTTAGTGTTATTCGTCTGATACAACAATATCTTAAAGAAAACAATCTCTTACGTACTTTAGCTCAATTACAAGTAAACAATTCGAATGAAAAAAAAAACTAATCCAATTCAAATGCTATGTTCTTTTTTCAGGACGAGAGTGGTATATCATTAAATACTGTTGATTCTATTGAAAGCTTCAGTAGTGAAATAAATAATGGTCATTGGGATACTGTTCTACAAACAATTCAATCACTTAAATTACCCGATAATAAACTTCTTGATCTTTATGAACAAGTAAAAATAAAACAATCGATCGAAATTGATAACATCTGTTGTTTTGTTTTGTCGATTAGATTGTTATTGAATTAATTGAATTGCGTGAATTAGGAGCAGCACGTACTTTATTACGTCAAACAGATCCAATGATTATGCTTAAACAACAGCAACCTGATCGTTACGTACATTTAGAAGATTTACTTACACGATCGTATTTTGATCCAAGAGAAGTTAGTTGTTCTTGTTTCTTTTGAAGATAATCATTGTTAAACTATGAAATTGTATATTAGGCTTATGCGGAAGGACAAAATAAAGAAAAACGTCGTCAAGCTATTGCAACTGCTCTTTCAGGTGAAGTTAGTGTTGTACCTGCTTCACGTTTACTTGCTCTTTTGGGTCAAGCATTGAAATGGCAACAGCATCAAGGACTTTTACCGCCAGGTACGATAGAACTTGCATTTTACTTAATTAGCTGATTTTTGTAATCATAAAAATATGTTTTTCAGGTACTTCCATTGATTTGTTTCGTGGCAAAGCTCAAGTTCGTGAACAAGAAGAAGAAAAATATCCAAGTCAACTAAGCCGTGTGATGAAAGTTAGTTTTATTTTGTTGTCTTTTTAAAATTTTGCTTTTTGTTCATTATAGTTCGGTAGTAAAGCGCATGTTGAATGTGCACGTTTCTCACCTGATGGTCAATATCTTGTAACTGGTTCATTCGATGGGATCATCGAAGTATGGAATTTCACAACAGGAAAAATTCGTAAAGATCTGAAATATCAAGCTCAAGAACAATTTATGGTTATGGATGGTGCTATTTTGGCATTATGCTTTAGTCGAGATTCAGAAATGTTAGCATCGGGTAGCCAAGATGGACAAATTAAAGCAAGTGTTTTCTTTGTTGGACAAAAAACAAAATTCATCAGACAACTATTTTTTATAGGTTTGGAAAATATTAACTGGTCAGTGTTTGCGAAAATTTGATAAAGCACATTTGAAAGGTGTAACAAGTTTGGTATTTTCCAAAGATAATTCACAATTATTAAGTGCTTCATTTGATCATTTTGTTCGGTAAAAACCGTTCGGCTGTCTTGTTGATGATTTAAAATAAGTAAATTATTTTTAGAATCCATGGAATAAAATCTGGTAAAGTTATAAAAGAATTTCGTGGACATGTTTCCTTTGTAAATAATGCTATATTTACGGTTGATGGCCATCATGTTTTAAGGTGTGTCAACTAATAAGTTATTTCAGAAAATAATAATAATTAAGATATTTTATTATAAATTATTAGTGCTAGTTCGGACGGTTCAGTTAAACTATGGAGCATGAAAACAACTGAGTGTAGTTCAACATTTAAATCATTTGGAAGTACTGATATTACCGTTAATAGTGTTCATTTACTAGCAAAAAATCCCGAACAATTTGTTGTTTGTAACAGAAGTAATACTGTGGTTATTATGAATATGCAAGGACAAGTATGTATGAACTTTATGTATTGAAAATACAGGAAGCAACATTTCGACCTACTACTAAAGTCTCACAAGGCAAAAGATGAGAATGGAATTTCTTCCAAAATAGACAGGAGGACGGGGGGGGGGAAATCGTTGTATATTTAGTAAATTGTAAAATAACTGGGCCCGCGCACTTACATTTTGTTTTTGTAGATTGTAAGAAGTTTTACAAATGGAAAGAAAGAGAACGGTGATTTTATTTGCTGTTGTGTATCACCACGTGGCGAATGGATCTATTGCTGTGGTGAAGACATGATGTTGTATTGCTTTAATGTACAATCTGGTAAACTTGAAAAAGTTTTATCGGTAATTACTATTGAGATGATATGAATTGAATTTAGTAATTAATTTCCTTTCTTTATTCTGATGTAGATTCACGAAAAAGATGTCATTGGACTTTGTCATCATTCGCATCAAAATTTAATTGCAACATTTTCAGAAGATGGTACAATGAAATTATGGAAGTCTTAGGCTTTTGTTTTTGTTTTTGTTTGTATTGTGTGAATGTCTCTTTTTTTTGTATAAAATTGTGGAATAAATAAAAGCTGAGAAGAAAACTTGATGACGATGTACATATATAATATTTTGCTCCAATATCTGACAAGAATGGAGCAATTTATTGATATAGACAGAAGATTATTCAACAAATAATTTGTCTGCTAACGAAAATTCGGGCAGATGATTAGATGTGGCATTGCGAAGAATAGGACAGGAAAGACTCCCGCTAAAATCTACATCCTCCTGGAACAAGAGAGATCTCATGTTTCTTTTATACAAATTTTATTTACAATTAAAAAAAATAGGCTTCAATGTTTATCGCGAGTTTCCATGTGCATTGAGTCAAGTAAATAAATCAGTGATTTTATGAAGTGATAGTCGAATTTTCTTCTTTGATATTATCTGACCTTCCATTTTTATGCATTTGGCAATGCCTAAAAAAGATGAATATATATCAATTTGTCTCTTTTTTTTGTAAATAAAATGAAAACATTAAACTAACCAAATATCGTTTACATATTCTTCAATTGTTCGATCCGATGAAAATTTTGCAGCTGCTGCAATATTATGAATACATTTCGAGTACCATATTTGAGGATTAAGAAAATCTCGTGATACTTCCGATTGTTTATCAACATACGCTTGATAATCACCTAATACCATCCAATGATCTCCGCCAATTAATAATGCCCCAATAATATCATGAAATCGTGATCGATCGTCAGGTGAAAAATATCCATCACGTATTTGATCAATAGCAAGACGTAATTCTTCATTTTTTAAACTTTCATACGGATCATAACTTTGTTGTCGTCGTCGTTGTACATCTTCAACGGTAAATCCAAATGTATACATATTTTCAGGTCCACATTCTTCACGCATTTCAATATTTGCCCCGTCTAATGTTCCTATCGTTAATGCACCATTGAGCATAACTCAAAACAAAACATTATTTCCCAATTAGTTTTCTAGAAAACAAAGAAAAAGTCGGTTTGAACTTACATTTCATATTACCGGTACCACTCGCTTCTGTTCCTGCTAGCGATATTTGTTCGGAAAGATCAGCTGCTGGAATGATATATTCTGCTGCTGTTACTCGATAATTTTTTACAAATAATAACTTCAGTCGATTGCCAATATGTGGATCACTATTGATGACCAATGCAACATCATTAATTAATTTGATGATTTTTTTTGCAATTGCATAACCTTTGAAAATAAAACTATATTCATGTTCAAGCAAAGCTCGATATCAATTATTTAAACCAGGAGCAGCTTTGCCACCAATAATAATCGTTCGTGGTACAAATGATGATTGTTTATTTTCTCCACGATCATTTTTAAGTCGATTGTACAATGTAATAGCTTTGAGAAAATTAAGAATAAGTGTTTATTGCAAACGTAGAAAAAATAAACATACCATGAAGCAAACACAGCAATGCTCTTTTATATTCGTGAATGCGTTTTATTTGTACGTCAAATATAGATTCCACATTAATATCGATATGATATTCATCTTCAAGCATACGAGCTAAGCGTAATTTGTTTTTGATCTAATATAATCAAGAAATAAAAAATAAATTTTTTTTCTCCATTTCAACTACTTTGATCTGTTGAATACGTGAAAGAATATTTTTATCCGAAGCATAACGATGAAAAAGTTGAAGTGATTGATAATCATTTCGAATAAATTGTTCGCCTATGCATTCGACAATTAAAGAAAATAGATCAGGATTACAAAGAGCAAGCCATCGACGAAACGTAACACCATTAGTTTTATTTTGAAATTTTTCTGGTGTTAATTCATAGAAATCTTTAAACATAGATTCACATAAAAGTTTCGAATGTATTTGTGCAACACCATTGACAGTATGAGAACCAATTATAGATAGATAAGCCATATTTATTAATTGAATCGGTCCTTCTTCGATAATAGACATACGTCGAACGCGGTCTTCATCAAATGGAAAATGATCTCGTACATTTTTTAAATGTCGTACATTAATTTCATAGATTATTTGTAGATGACGTGGAAGTAGTTCTATACGAAATAGATAAATATTGTTCTATGTAAGAAGTTCATGGATTGATTCGTTTGCTTTTAAATATTATTCAAAATATGCCATTAATATTTCGTATAGAGGAAGTGAATATTTGATGTAGATCTCTATTGTTTTCATTAGAGTGCATTTCTTCAGTCTATGTTAGGATTCTCTGGTATTTTAAGAATACTTTTACTTTCTAATAGGTCGATATTCTAATCTCTTTTCGATCGTCTATTATTCTCTATCAAACGAACTTTCAATTATTTGAACTGGCCATCGTTCGATAGCTTCAGGCATTAATGTATGATTTGTATATGCAAAGCAATGGACCGTTATGTACCATGCATCATCCCATGATAGATGTTCATAATCAAGAAGAAGACGCATCATTTCAGGTATAGCTAATGATGGATGAGTATCATTTAATTGAATTGCTACCTAATACAAAATAAAAGCATCGAATACTAGAAATAGAAATAGATTGTCTATTGTTCTACCATATCAGGCATACATTTGAAATCAACAGATGCAGATTCAACTGATGATTCATTAGATTTAGTTCCTGGTAATTGTAAAGTATCGTTTTTTGTCTCTTGATTTGACGGTTTTTGCCAACGTTTTTCACCTTTGAATCGACGTAAAATATCATGTAGACTAGCTGCAATCAAAAAATATTCTTGTTTTAAGCGTAATTCACGTCCTTCTGCAATATTATCATTTGGATAGAGTACACAAGTAATGCCTAGATTTTAATTAATCATATTTATCACGCATTATGTACACTGTAAGAATAATCATTTTTTACGTTCAGCTTTGTTTCGTTCCATGACTGCATTTATATATTCTCCTTCATTGAAAGATTTGAAATTAAAATCACAATCAGCTTTAGCAGAAAAAAGACGCATTGTATTAACAATCTATAGACAACGAAAAGTCGTCGCGGATAAAAAAAAATAATGATATTTTTACATTGTTTTTATAACCAGGCACTGGATAATCATATGCTTTTGGTTTTTTTCCGAAAATATAAATAGTTATGATGAAAAATTGTTTAACAGTTTACCTTGAGCAATCACAGTTTCATAATCAGTCCATTGAAAATGATTGGCAGATGCATTCCAAATTACTTTTCCATAAAAATGAATATGAATTTCGTTTTGAACTCGTCGAATCTATTTCGATCCAACTACATTAGTGTTTCTAATACAACGAAGCAATTACTTCCCAAGGCATTGGTTGTCGAAGCCAATCATCTGGTACTTCTACTTGCCAGCTAGATAAGAAGAAAAAAATTTTTAGCCTTGGAAAAATAATACATTTCAAATTAAGAATATTAATGAATTCTCATTTACCCATCTACAATCTGCTGTTTGAATATTCCAAATTGATATCTTAATCCATAACCATAGGATGGAATACCAAGTGTAGCCATTGAATCAAGAAAACAGGCTGCTAAACGACCAAGACCACCATTACCTAATGCAGCATCATCTTCAAGTTGTTCAATATCATTCAGCTTGATATTGAGTGTTTCAGCTGCTCGCGTCATTTCTTCATTAATATCAAGATTAATCAATGTGTTTCTCATATATCGTCCAATGTAAAACTCTAAACTTAAAAGAAACAATCTGTTAAGTATAAATCATTGACAGTAAACCTACCTAAGATAATATACTCGTTTGCCACCTGTCATTTGATAAAATTGTTGTGTGCGAATCCAATTTTTAGCAAGAATATCTAAGAAAATGAGAATAATCTTGTTCTCGTTTTAATTATTCAATTCACCTCTTAAAGCTTGTGAAAATGCTAAATAATATTCTTGACGACTGGAATGAAATCGATCAACCATTAATGTTAAATGTAAATGTCGATTAAAATTCTCCACCAGACTATAGTTGTAGCACGTTACTCGTTGAACTTAGTCAATGACAAACAGTATCTTACTTGAGAATTGTTTCAATATTTTTTATTTCATATAAGGAGACTCGTAAATTTTGTGCTTCAGTTTCACGATGTTGCTCTTCTTCTTCATCAGTTGGTATATAGCGAACTGATACAAAAGAGCTACGTGAACGCTGTTTTTGTCTTCCACTAGCGTTCATTTATGATAAAAACTGACATAGTATCTCGCGCATTTTTTTATTTAGTTCTGCCAATCATTTTTAGCAGTACAATATATATCGTTAACAAAGTCATTTTTGACTCTAAATCAGAGATGCCAGATGTGAAAGTCGAAAATCCGGAATTTTTTTATCAAAATCCGGAAAATTCCGGAATTGTTTTTTCAGAATCCGGAAAAAATCCGGAAACGTTTTCAAGGATCAACTTTAGTCACGTAAAAGACATCTTTCTCAGTTAAATTATAAATAACTTTGTATATTTTCGCAAAATAAAACATACTAAAATTACACAAAAATAAAAACAAACAGCTAAATGTTGTCAACTTATGGAAAATAACTTAGAAATTATACAATTTGAAGTTAATTGAAACGTTGTTTTTTGGCACAATATTTTTCATTGGAATGAATAAGTTTCAGCAATTCTGGTTTTGATAAAAAAAAATATAAATTTCTGTACATGATAAAGATGAGTTAAAACGAATTTTTCATTCAGCTGCAACAAGTTTCATTGACATACGATTTCGTTTATCATCGTATAGATGCTTTATGGCTGAAAAATCACTTTCAACAAATGCATTGCTACATGGAATAGAGATAAGATCACCAATAGAAGAAAATATAAAATCTCTACCGAATTATTCACAATCTAGAATGCTAAAACAAATGAAATACAACTGAAATAAAAAATCGCTAAAATCCGGAAAAATTCCAGATTTTCCGGAACATCTGGCATCTCTGCTCTAAATACTAAATAGTATCGACGTTTTTCTGATGAACATCTTTTACAAAGAAAACTTTACCCGAAACTATTATAACTAACTATTGGTGTCACGAACAAAAGCTATTTGATAACTGAATTGGTGAATTTAATCTTAGAAATATAACTCCATCATACTGGGTAATTTAGAAGACAGATTGCAACGTTGTGTGTGTATGTGAAGGAAATGATTAGTCTCGAAATAATAACAAATAGTTTTAATGATTGATTGCGTGTGATGTTTCGAAATTCTTTTCTTCATTAGCCCTACTTTACTCTTTTATATGCCGCTACAAGGTCGTTGCTTTTTATGAAGTGATACTACTAAATGTTTGCATAGAAATGAAAGATTACGTTACGTTTATCACTGGTTTCTTCATATGTTTTGTTGCATTCATTTTCTCATGGGCTACGTTTAACGCCTATCGAATTTTGAAACGTTTCTTCTCCTATTCAAGCATGATGAAACATTTAAATATCGGCTATATGTTCAATTGTACTCAATAGATGTATCATTTATTTTATTATTGAACGACAAAAAGCAAATGCAATTCGATTGATTTTTTCATGATCACTTTCGGTAGAGTATTGGATCTAGGCAATTGTTAAAGAATACTTAGCGAAACGATATGTCAACATAGTGAATAGACCTACGGTTCTACATTCTACTAGATCAAAAGAATAGAAAAATGGTACAGAATACCGAAAAATAAAACACCTCGTGAAAATCTACATGATTAATTTCTCTCATTAGGAAAGTGACGTCCATAGAAAACAAAGTCAATGCAGTAGTCTACACATGTGATCGCAACCAATTTTGTTTGTCTCTTCAATCACATGTCATGCTTCATTGATTAGATCATCTGCCACAATGAAGTATTGTTTTCTTTCTTATTTTAGAAAAAACTCCTAATATCGGCATCATATAATTCGAATTCTACACAGGAATTTTTGTACTGATCATGATCTCGAATGATGCAGAGATGAAACGTATGCGCCAAATGGAGCAAACGATTGATTCGACTCAACGTGGTTGCACATCATCGTTATTAATGTCATGCATTATTTTAACACTAACTACAGCATTTGTCTTTGGTTGGGGCCTTGCTGCTCCAAATATGTACAATCACTATACAGAACTATTTCTCAAAGGAGAAAATCCTTGCTCGATTGAGTATGACGTTGCGATTCAATCGAAACAAAATTTAACTGTGATAAGTTCGATTAATGTTCATAGTAAACTCGATGTTATGATCAATGAGGATTATGCTGGCAATGAAAAGAATATCCATCCAAATTTTCAACTTTCACCAGACACTCTAAGGGTGAATAGGGATAGCAACAACAATATTGAAACAAATATGAAAAAAGAACGATTAGATTTTGTTAATGAATTGATCAAAGGTATTCCACAAACGATCTTTTTAGTTGGTGCTTTCATTGGTGCACTGACTGGTCCATTCTGGCTGAAAGTTATCGATCGAAAACAAGCAGTTTACGTTAATTACATATTTACCTTTACCTCATCACTTTGTATGCTTCTATCTTACTATCTTAATGTTTCATGGCTTTTCTATCTAAGTCGTTTCCTACTTGGTTACCAAGGTAAGACAGGCGAAGTGTTAGATCGAATTAATGATCGATCAATACATATTTAGGTGGCATGGCCTGTGTTGTTGTACCATCTTATATTGGTGAGATCGCTTCACAGCGTGTTCGTGGTAGAGCTGGTTCTGCCTTCCGCTTATCTTTAACTATTGGTATTCTAATCGCTCAAGTAACTGGTATGCCATTCATGGCTGGTAATTGTTATTCTTGGGGTTGGGGTCTTGCCATTGTTTCCTTGTTGCCATTTATTGGTTTGTTTCTTCTTTTTTTAATACCGAATTCGCCCACACAAATGATTGCCGTATACAATAATGAAGAACAAGCAAGAGAAGATCTAAGAAAACTACGCGGTACAGAAAATGTTCAAGCTGATATTGACATTATTCATCGACAGATACAACAACGAACTAGTGGTAGCCAATCAAAAGTTTTATCAATTCCGAAAGTGACTAGAGAAATAGTGGCAAGAGCAATGAATTAAATTCCTCAAATTAAAATTTTAGGTGCTCATCTCTGCTCGATATCGTTGGCCAATGTTAACTACTATGATTCTTCAATGGTCGCAAGCATTATCTGGCATTAATGCTGTTTTTTTCTATTCATCGAAAATGTTTCTCAAAGCAGGCATTTCACCAACGATGATTCCATATGCCAACATAGGTACCGGATTGATCAATGTCATTGCAACTCTTATTGGATTATCACTAATCGAACGCATAGGTCGTCGGGCCTTGATTATCTACCCGATGGTAGTTATGGTCGTAGTCTTTGGCGTTCTCACTTTTCTGATTGAATACAATGAAGATCGCAATAGTACGCGGCTAGGTGTTATTGCAGTCATATTTGTTTTCATCTTTCTTGTTTGCTTTTCTATTGGACTCGGTCCTATTCCTTTCTTTTATGCTAATGAAGTTTCCAGACCTGAAGCGCGCGATAGTATTCAAGCATTAGGCTTTGTTGTTAATTATGTTGGCAATATTATTCTGTCACTCTTCTTTCCTGCATTTAATTCAATGCTTGGCGGTTATGTTTTCTTAATTTTTCTCTTTTTTTTACTTATAAGTCTAGGTTTTCTCTGGTTGAAGATGCCTGAAACAAGAAACAGTACCATTGGAGATTTAGAGAACTTCTGGAAGATTCCTTCAAATCCACCAAGTGATTCACTTATCGTATCCTCTGTGAAAACATGAATTAGAGCTGCAGAATAAAGTCAACAAATAAATGAAAACTATTTGTGTTTGTTCTTTCTTTATTTCAATCAACCGAATGGATATTGTTACTTATCATAGGTGTCAAACTGTGTCTGACCCTCGGAACAAATTGAACGCATATTCGTGTCTATCAAAAGAAACATTTTTTCAAAATTGATTAATAAGCACAAAGCAGAATATTGTCCGATCATAGGAATAAGATTTCAAATTCGGTGATTTTTCTTTAGTTTTGATGACGAATCATGATTGCGGCAATGAGCATATAATTCTTATGATAAATTCCACTGTTTGAATTCGGTTGTTGAAGAACTTCGATACTATACGTGACTTTCATTAATGAAATTCTATTAATACTGGTGATGACTGTAATTAATTAGAACCAAATATGTTAATTAAACGACAATCGTTCATTGATGAATGAATTTAGTTGATGATTATAGTTAGCTGTTTAAACGAGACTTAATCGATGGAGTATCCTCGAGCAATCGACACAGAAAAAACGTAACCCATACGGCAACTACTAAAATAAATTTATAATAGATTCCATATCTTTTTTAACTCTGTTAGTAATATATTTCTGATAGCTTAATTTCATAACAAAATAGAAAATGAAAAAACAAAACAAATATAGAATCGATAGAAATATAAAAGAAAGAAAAAATAGCACAGATCTATCGTTCCACAAGAGACGTCAGCCATTCAATATGTTTTGACACATTAGTCATAGCTGAATATGATTTTTGTAGGCCTGTTTTTGACATTACGCCTGCAAGATGCCATCGGCTATTGCTACTGAATAACATCGAACCTGCGCCGGAATCACCCTTTAAAAAATTGTTTATTATCAAAAAACTGATTTTTTTGTCATTCAAAAAAAAAAAACTTACTCTGCCTAATATACTGGTGTGATTTGTACTTATTGCACAGAAAGCATCTTCAGCAATATCACCCAGTTGTCGTTGACATTCAGTTTTATTTTCATCATTGTTTAGGACAAGAATATCTAATTGTTGTTGAATTAAATCATCATCAATATTACTGTATGAAACCACTTTTAATCTATCTTGATCTTGAATATGAATCATAGTTGGTAAACAAATCCAATCTATATTCGATGAACGTTCTATACGTTTAGTTAATTTAATTAATGCAACATCCTCTTGTACAGTAGCTGATTCTGAACTGAGAGATTGATATCTCGACGGCTAGAACACAAATGAATAACTCTTTTTTTGGTTAGTTAGTTAAAAACAAACTAGAGTAAAATTTTCGATTGAATATGATTGACTTTGAATAAAATCAGTACTGTTCAAACTAAGATTATGTACACCGATGCGAATATCAAATATATCTTTAAATGAACTCGGCTCGCCTGTGATTTCCCATTGTCTAGTTTTGTCGAAAAAAATGAAATAAAATTTAGAAAAAAATGATTTCATCATCATATACTTTCGAAAATGTTGTTCATCGAGACAATGAGCCGCAGTAATAATGTTCCAACTAGAAACGAGAGTAGCTGAGCAAACATAACGTGGTTCGCTGCTAGAATATTGTTGTTTAATTAATACAGCAGCAATCCACGGAAAACGTCCTGGTTCAACTGGTTGTCCATCAATCATACGTTTACTTCGAACAGGATTACTAACTAAAACGAAAAGCAAAAATAGAGAACATAAGTCGTTGTTTACTCTTTTTTATTCTAAGAGAAAAAAGCAAATGTTTCGTAATCAAATCACCCTTTTTCGATTTAATTTTTTTTGTGGATTTTTTTTTAGCATTTAGCCGTGAGCTACTGTTAGAAATAGCAAGAGAAGCCATTTTCGTTGTTAAATCAATTGTCGTTAATGAAGTAGCAAAAGTAAAGGATGACATACCGACTGATCTAGGACTTAAATAATCATGACCACATTCTAAATAATTTAAAATATTGTATTCGCGTTTGTTTTTCTTTTCATTTCTTACCAATACATTCATCTGTTATCGTATTTATACAACATGCAAAAGATCCATTTCGATCTTCACATCGAGAATTAATATCACAAGCGGCAGTCGATTCAGCACATTCATTAATATCTATTGATTAAAAACAAAAGTTTAGAATATACACGAATGCATGATAATCTGTTTATACTTGTGCAATTTCCATGTTCATTTCGTCGATATCCTTGAGCACAACTACACAGAAACGAGCCAGCTGTATTTTCGCATATTTCATTATGATCAGTACATGGATTGAAACGTAAACATTCATCGATATCTATGTCAACAACAAAAACAAATGTCGAATTCTTTCGTTCTATTTTTTCTTCAAGTAATTTACCGTCACAGTGCAATGGATTGCTTAACTCAGGTTCAAAACCTGAGTTACAAACACATTTAAAACTGCCGTTAGTATTGATGCATCGAGCATTTGAACATGGATTAGGGACGATACATTCGTCGTGATCTTAGAAGAAAAAAATGTTTTTAGTAAAAAGAAAATCTTTCATTTATATATAAATCGTCTAAAATCGATTATATTGTTTTAAAAATTAGATCAATTCTCTCTATTATTAATCTATTAATACTGACATAATTAAAAGGAGAAAAAAAACTTAACGATTTACCTTGGCATGCAATTCCATCGGGTGTTATAATTGTTTCAAAGCCGTTTTCACACGAACACTATAAACACGTAACTTCTATAACAATGTTCTATAGTCAACGGGAAACTCACTGTATAATTTCCTATAGTATTATGACATAGTTGGTGTTCTCCACAGGTGTTTAGATTTTCACATTCATTAGTATCTTTTGAAGAATAAAAGTATTTAACTATTATGTTCCTCATTAATTTATTACCTTCGCAAGCTGTTAAATCATGAGTCGTAGATGGATGTCGAAAGCCAGTTGTACAATTACATTCGTAACCTATTCCATTAAATTTGATACAAGAAAATAGTCCACATACAGGTGGATTGAATTCACATTCATTAATAACTATTAAAAAAATATTTAAGAAAAGAAAAGTTACAATAATTCTTTGATAAACTTACGTTGACATTCGCAATAAGTTGAATTTAATTGAACAAGTCTGTGACCTGGATCACACAGTAAATAACATTCCCTTGCTAATAGAAATAGAAATAAATTTTTCAAAAGAATTCGATTCAAATAAGATGAATATTATTACATTTATATTTCGAGCGAAAAACAAGAACGCCAATAATAACAGCGATAGTAACAAGAATAATGAGAGCAAGAAGTCCAAATATATACCAATATTTCGAACATATTCCACATACTATAATTGTCATTAGGAAAATTATTTAGATACAATCAAGAAAAAAAAATATCTATTAACTTGTTCGATTACGTTTAGTTGTTATATATGGGTTTTGAAAATTATGAGAGTTTTCAATGTATGATCGTATAGATGGTCCACGGGAATCAGCACCGCTGTAATCACTACAACAATAAAATACAAGGAAATTTATAAAAAAAAAAACGATACTATTTCCCTCAAATACCTGAATGCTGCATTGCTATAAGCATATATACTGTCTTGACCGGGACGAAAATTATAAGCAATATTATTATTATGCCTAGATCGTTTTAGTTCTTTTGGTTGTAAAACAATTCCATTGCGATCGACAACAGCATCACGCGATGAAACTGCATAGGGATCATTTAGATACGAAATACGATCACGACCATCCGATATATAACTTAAATTATCAAAGTGTGGTTGTGTTGGATAAGTACCGGTTCTCATCTTTCGGCTTTGTGCATGACTAGACGAACTAGAAAAACAAAATCCGCAAGCAAATTGTATCTATGAAAGAACAACAACAACAACAACAATAATATGCATAGAACAATAAAAAGTGAAGGGTGTAATTTTAAATATTTTTGTTTATGTTTTTCTTATGCTTTATAATACTGCGTATGTACTTTCGTTGATACGAATCAAATCTTAGTATCAATACAATCTCAATAACAGGAAAAGGGCAAGACAACAGATGACGTATCATTTTACATGCTCACCTTGCTTATTTCGAACTTTTTTTTTCTACTCTTCATTGAATGTAGTCCCGTTGTTAGGTCAAATATGTGAAGAAAAATGTGGAGCGTCCGTACTCAACGCAAGAGAGAACAACGGTTGGATGAATGGAAATAAGAACGGTAAAAAGGAAGACGAGTTTGAAAAGAGCGCGCACGCACGTCTAAGAGAGAAGAAAAAATCTGGGCACTCGTATTTTACTTGAATAAGTGTAGAACGGGAAAAAATTTGAACTAAAAGAAAGAGAATTTCACGGCGAAAAAAAATATTGAATAACTGTTCATATACTCTTAGTGTTCTTTTTTGTTTGATGTCCATTTATCTTGCAGATTGTTTAAAGAAAAGAACGAAAGAATGAGACGGTTTATTTATGATTGCGACGAGTGAACTCAACCATTCTAACATCGTACAATCACTACTAAATTCATCGCTCTGTTTTGCGACGAATAATACTTCAACAAAAACGCATGTACTATCGAATAGTTGAGATACACGCATGAGAGTAGCTATCGCGAGTTAAGTCAGACAAAACGATGACTCATAAAATCGAGAAAAAGAAATAAAAGTGAGTCAGCGTTTTTATTTTAAATATTTTCATCAAACAGCAACTTGAAATTTTAACGGTGCGTTTTGACGTAACAGTATGCACGCTGTATATTTCATGATTTACTTTGATGTACCTGCATACAAGTTTAAGCGGTTTTCCATTATATATAATTGATAGTATAGAACAGAGAGAAGATTTTTATTTTCGAAATAAATATTTAGAATATATTCTCATCGAGATTTTATAATTGGCATTTTAATGTGAACGTACAGCACTTCGAATAAAAAATGATTAATACTATTTTGTAAATAGTTTTCTATGTTGATGTTAACAGAAATAGTAATTTGTTTATCAACTCAATTAAATGATATATTCGACATGTTATTTAAATGTTTATTACAATAGTATACGTAAATCAAAACGATTTAGTAAAACGAAAAGGAAAATCGCGAGAGAAATTTTTATTAGAAGAACTAACGATTCTATTGGTATCATTAACATCGGAGATTTTTCTTCATGTTGACCTATATGTCCCTTCTTTCACTCGAGCATGAAACTATGACGAAATGCCTTATGCCACAAGATCATTTTTATTGATAAACCTACTAGTTGGAAGTAAAACCTTTGATGAATAGAATGTTTAAGTTCGCTAACTAAATTATCGATAACGTGGATAAGGATGAATGTTAGATTGATATCCATAAGTTAACTTGAGCATTCGATTGCAGAAGATCAGGAAGTACTAGTTTAACTTTCATTAGGTATACTGGAAAGATTATATCATTGCTAATGATGATGAGAACTGAAATTCGATACTTCGTTTTAAATTATTAATCCGTAACTAACCAATGTAGAGTAGTGTCTGTCGTTCGTCGATGATTATCTTTAATCAATATTCTCCAAGAGTATGACAAACCAAATATTGTTTCAGCGAAAAGAAATAAAAATATTCGCTTCCGTTCTGTATATTTAAGTAGAATACCTGATGACTGTTTCTCATTGATTCAGATTAAGGTAATCCAGAGTGTCTCTGATTTCAGTGTAAGGCATAGTTTCAAAAAACATGATCGATATTAATCCTTGATTTTACCAACGCAAATAATTCTTTGCAAGAATAATGACCACGTTAGAGAAAAAAAAATTTCCATTTTGAATGAAAAATTCAGAACCGAAAAATGAATATAATATTTATTTAATTAAAAGAAAAAGAAAACTGTTCGAGTGCGATATCAAAGTTGAAAATATTAATTGTCCAATGGATTTATTTGAAAAAGTGTCAAATTAATATCGAAAAATACTTACTTCAAGTTTGAATTCGATAAAGATGCAATTTATTGTGGATTAAATGCTAGTAAAGAGGTATTCACACATTAATCATCGATAAAAACTATCATCTATAAGTATGATATGTACAACTGGTCGTCCAAGAAAATGATTATATAGATTGGCTTTTTCGTTCGTTGACAATGATCCGTCTATTCGTGATTTCAACTAGTACGATGATAATCAGCATCTGGTGGAAGTTGATAAGAATATTTCTTTGAAGAAAAGTCTGCCATTTTCTTCTGAATCATTAGAAGCTATGAGAAGCCCTTATCTTTCTTTTTTTTTTATAGTGCACCGTTTGCCATAGAAGACGAGCAAATTATGAAATCAATACAGAGGTGTTCTCATTCGTATAATATTTTGAGAAAAGAAACATCATCATATAGTAAGTCACGGTTTCTATAGATATTTTAAAGTCCGCACTGTGCTTATCAAAGAAGGCTTTTACTGTATATGTTAATTTGTAAAAATTCAACACGAAAAAATGAGAAAACTAAAATCTATATTAAAATTGACATTCAATAGATAAATTGAAAGTACAAATTAAAAGGAACGATAAAAACAAAATCATTCTTGTGGTTGATCAAAATCATGATAATGTGTCACATACTTATGATTACTTGATCTCCACCCATTGGTACTAGACGAAAGTCTATGTTTTGTTTTCTGTTGTTGCTGTGTAACAAGATTTAACATGGCTGTAGAACGTATTGGTGTAATTGGCAATGTTTTCTTTGTGCAATTATCATTTGACAATGATAAACCTTTATAACCATAGGATTGAACTTTTCTCATGAAATCTTCAATAAATTTAGGTGAACTTTCATAGATATCCTCATTATTGGTTGTTGATGATGTTGTTGTCGAAGAACTATTTGGTTTCTGCCGTTGAAATGAATCTTTAGAAAATGAAAACCGGATCGATTTTGATATTAATTTATCTTTAGTATTCGTTGATGCTAGAAACGATTCCGATGAATTGATGATTAGTTGAACTTTGCTATCCAATGATGAATTAATATGTTTCTATAGAATAAATATTTTAATTTGGAAATAAATTTCAAAATTAAAAGAACAAAATTTTCGAGATTTTTTTTCTATTCACAGTGTTTTTTTCTCTTTTTATTTCAATGAAATTATACTAATACTACTACTACTACTAATAATAATAATAATAATAACGAAAATACAAATAAATGTAGAAAAAAAGAAGTATCGGTAATAATTAACTCACATCTGTTAATTTAACTGATGCTATTTGAGTATTTATCGAAGATGGTCTTTTGACAATTTCTTTCAAAAAAACTATGTCATTTTGAGTATTCGATGTAGCATCATTACTTTGATCATCAACATCATCTGTCGGCAATCGATCAGAGAAGCGTGATTTTCGTCGTTTTTTACGATGACCACCATTTTCGGCTGTTGTTGTTATTGGTGTAGGCGGACTCTTATCTTGATTAGTAAAACGATAATCAAAATCGCGCGATTGATTTAAAGATTTAGAAGTACTACTTGTTATAATAGGTTTTTTAGCTTTATCATCCTGAGTAGTATCATTGTCATTATCAACATCCATATTTTCTTCTATTAAATTATCATCAGCTACTACCGAAGCATTTTCTTGTTTAGCTTTCCATGCATTCATAACAACACGAAGACGATCAGTAAATTGTGTGCACAAATCGTCACGATTATTTGTTGTTAATATTTCCATAGTAGACGTCACTATTGGATGAATATCATCAGACTTAACAGCATGACGAATACATTCGAGAGAATCGAATATTAGCTTAAGTAAATCATCTTGTGAACTAAAATAAATTTTATTGATTGTTTGAAAAGACTAATACATGATATTCTAATCGTTGAAACGTTTGTTTCAAGATCGCCCCTTCATGGTTTCGATTTAGACAAAGTCGATAGTATTGAAGAATTAAAATAAAGCTTAGCTAAAAACGGATCAATTCTTGACTTAGTGGAATAAATAATTATTGAAGAATTCACAAATTTTTAAAACAAAAATACAGATTTCGAACGACGATATTCTCAATGAGATTTCAGTATAAAAAGAATTGTCATGCAGACAGCTGACGATTGTAGGATGACAACAGCGAGATAACCTTAGGGTACGATATAACAGAGTTGGAACCGGTTCGGTTGAAATGGTTAGACCAGTCGGTCTTCGCCGGTTTCTACCGGTCTAAAGAAATTTTTAAGTCGCAAAAAGTTACCCTTGGTCCCCCTCAGGGTTATGCGAAAAATTGAATTTTATAATCTTCCTAACATGGAATCATTGTTAATAAAACATGTGGACAGTAAGTTTAGATGTAATTATCAAAATAACCGTATTGTTTTTAGAAACTAATAGTTTTATTTTCTTCAGTATCTCTAAATCTTCTTATTTTTGTAGTCGAGATATATTTCATTAACTGAACAGCACAATTGAAACAGTATTGTTTGCAATAAACTGCCCAACTCATGTCCCTGATATTTTCTTGTGAATTAGGTTTAAGGTCTGACTGTTATCTATAAAAATTAATTTTTTCTCTAAAACTTGAGTAAAAAATTCAATATTGGCAGATTGGCAATCGCGTGTTGGGTTCATAGCTGTTTTTCTTTTAGAACCTTTATTGATTTCAACGCCTATTGCATCATATTTCTTTCTGACGATGAATGAAAACGTGAGCCAAAAGTAGGGAAATAGGTAACAGTCTAAAATGTCCCCAAAAAAAATGTCCTTTCAAAAATGTCCCCGACATTTTGTCCTTGAAAAAATGTCCTTCGGTAAAAATGTCCTTGAGAAATGGTCCTTAGAAATATTGTCCTCCGAAAAAATGTCTTTCATTTTTAAGATGTGCTTTCTGTAAAACACGAACTGCTCTTATTCATAAAAGCAATCATGTGATATAATCAATACAACGAATAAAATTCTAATTTATTTTCCACTTGCGACAAAAAAAGAAAGTTCTTTTAATAATTCTTGTGGATCAATTTGGTTTTTGTCGAGTCGTTCATAATTCTTTCATACGTTGTTCACCAATTTTTGGCTTGGGTCACTTTGCACGATGTTTCATTCAGCTATTAATCTGAAAATTACGTTATGAACAGTAATTGTTCCAGAAAATCTTATAAATGTATCATCAGAATTTGTATGCAAAATTACATTACAACTTCGGTTTGTACATCGCCAACATTTATAGTTTTCTTTCGATTAAAATTTAAAAATTGTAAATTATAACCATTAAAAATTAACATAAATTTTTCTTTATTCGAGTATGTTTTTGTAATAGTTAGTTTAGTTGGACTTGGTTGTAAAAATGAATTTTCAGGTGATTGAGATGGCGATAAACNCGAAAAACCAGGGACATTTTTGAAAGGACATTTTTTTTGGGGACATTTTTGACCGTATTCGGGAAATAGGTGTTTTTTGAGATTTCTCCTGTTAACGACAGTAAATGATCTAATATGTAGATCAATGTTACCGGTTTAAAAACTTTTTTCAACCGGCCGGACCGAACCGGTTAAAAAATTTTAAACCGGTTCCAACTCTGCAATATAAATTACCTAAAATTCCCGCTCTCTATTGTGAACAGTATTACTTACGATTGAATAGACGTTCGTTGAATACCGCTTGTTTGTGATATAAAAATAATATCATCTGTATCTATTGTACCATCGTTATTTAGTCGTGTATCTTTTATTTTTAATAATCGAGGATCTCGTATTGTCGTTGAATCTTGTAAAGCGATTGGATTATATACCAAATTACTTACTGACCGATTTTCGTTCGAACAACTTGATGGTTTCATTGTTTTTCTACTTGATCCAACAATAACAAGAAATAATTGTTTGGATTCAAATTTTTTCGGTAGGAAAAGTGAAGATAATACATCGGATGGACAATCTTTTGTATCAGCAGCTAAAATATACATATCACGAATCGAAGATGAACCACTACATTTACTAATCACAGCAGCCCGTTTTGTTGAATCTAATGCATCAACATATTTTAAAAACGAATCATTATCGTTCGTATTCAACGACGATGAAACAAGTGTCAATATAAGTATATCACGAACAGTGAGTGAATTACGAATAAAATCCCAAAGATCTTGTAATCGAAGTCTTCCAAGTATGATAAGATGTTTAGGAATATTTTCTATTAGATAATCATTTTCGCCATATACATGAACAGAGTGACATGCAATTTTCATATCAGACGGATAAATTGTTCCATGCCATTTGTTTGTTGAACGAACAACTGGTGTTAGTTGATATCTCAAGACGGCAAGGAGAAGATATTTCACTAATGAAAAACAAGAATAAAATAATAGAATAAGTTACTTTGGTTGTGCTTCATTTTGAATTTTCGATGGATTATAATCATCACGAGTAGTCGATGTAGGAGAAATAATAAATTGACTAAAGTCATTCGGTAAATGACTTGTAGATGAAGTCGAAGTAACACTTATGTTATTGTCATCTTCTTCTATTTCTTCATCATCATAAATCAATGCGTCAATACCTGTTGGACTTTCTGGTTCAATATAATCATTGTCAAGATCCATAGTTGTATTTGATTGTTCACGAATAGTAGTGATTGGAGTTAAAGATTTTGAAGATTCGCCGGAATTGTTGATTTTCTTCGTTAAAGATGTCGACGGTGGATTTTCTGAAATTAAAATAATGATCAAATTTTTTATGGGCAAAAATTAGATGTTAACCAGTAAGAGTAGATGACGATATTTGATTATTTGATGCAAGTTTCGTAATAGTTTGCTCGACACGAGCTACATTGAAGATTGGTTGTAGATTTGTTTTCTCAATAGATGGTTCATTTGTTGTTGAATTACTCTGTGCTGGGTTTTCAGTAATATTGATTGATAAATTGTCTTTCCTTTTATCAATTTTTTTCTCCCATGAACTTGTTTCTGTCTTTAAAATAGAGACTCATAGAAACTAAAATCTTACTACTCGCATTCGTTTCTTACCGATATATGAATTGGTAACGCTGCATCATTATCAATAAAATCTTGTCTATGAATTTTGATTCTTGCACGTCTTGCCCTTTCTTCAGCTAGCAGTTGCTCAGCAAGCATAATCGATTGAACTTCTTTTTCAAATTGATCTTTACGTTTTTCTTTCTCTTCTAAACATGCGACAAGAACAATATTGGTTACAAAATAGAAGCACATTCCATTTAAATACCCGGTGGTAACATATCTTCTGATTTCATTGCCACAATTTGTTTCGCTGTTATTTCCTTTGACAGAATTTGCTTATAAAAAAACTATTGAATATTAAAAAACAAAGGAACTCTGATTACATATAATGAAAAATACGTATTTTTAATATACATTATTACTCATATTACTAATATTAGCAATTAATGAACGAAATTTGTTTTTATATGCATTATCAACTTTACCATAAACATGAAACATTTCTTTTTCGATTTGATTTGCTATTAATCTTACATCATCTTCGGTGAAATTATCTTCGCCATTTTTTTCTAATCTAAATTAGTTTAGATTTAATGTAAAAGTAATCAAGAATAAAATATCTCGTGCCTCATTAGAATTTTATCATATAAAGTTGATGGAACTTTTGATCTTATATCTGTTGTTGTATTGTTTATTGGTTTTTGGTTTTGTATTGAAATCTTCTTATTTTGATTTGGTTTTGCATCCTTTTGTTGATTCGTAGTGATTGGTTTCGATAAAGGTTTGGATTTCGCTGTACTAACAACCGATGTTAATGAGCTTGCAAAATTCGTCGATTGATTTTCTCGTAATAGAACTGAACACTTTGATGATGATTGAATAATTTCATAAGATGGATGTTGATTAAGCCAAGTATATAAATCTTCAATTCTAGGAACTAAATTCTTCTCGAGAATAATTTTACTTTTATTATCATATAATGCAATGTCTTCTCGAGTTGGTATATCGTCGTTATCCTAATTGATTGAACGACGCAAATAAGTAATTTAGAAGACGAAGAAAAAAACAGTCGAATATTTTTACTTTTGCTTTGCTTCGTCGTATAGTCTGTAGTCTATCATTAATATGACGACGAATGCACGGGGACGAACAAAAGATTTTATTGGGTTTTGCTGCATTATTACAGCCGTATACAATACAATCAACTTTTGATTCCTATGAAATATAATAGTTTTGCATTCAAAATAGACTTCTTATTTACGTTGTTTGACACTCACTGATAATGAATCAGTTCGTTGAAAATCGATGTCGTTTTTTGATCGTTTACTGGACGCATCATTTGAAATATTTCTTGATGATACTTTATTTTCACTTTTATCAAGATTATCTGTTGTCGATCCACTATGGGAATGCTTTCGTTTTATTGGTATTGAATCGTTCGATGATTTCATAATAGATTTTGAATCTTGTAGTTCTAGTTTTAAAACAATCAACGATTCAACAGATGGCATGTACGTTTGCATCAATCAATTAAACAACAATTGGTCTAGTTTACTCGATTTACTGATAAACTTCTAGCCTTGATATGATTCTCTGTTAAAATTATTTTAATTTTATATACGCAGAGCGACGCAATTATGGATCGACTAGACTGAAAGTCACCGTACCATTGGAACAATGAGAAGGGTAGTACTTACTATATTGCATGAATTATATTGAATAGCGTATAAAGTAATTTCAAGTTACTGAGAACTTCGTGGTTACTTCACCACATAAATGCATACCGATCGATTGTACTTACTTACACAACTAATGGGATAGAGTTCAAGAAAATTTTAAGTAGTATTAAAATTACGGATCCTAGATGACCTTTTCGATTGCAATCAAAAACGTATAGGAAGTGTCGCATCTTAGAATCGATAAACAAAACTTGATGGGTTGGTTTTCGAGAGAGTCTGGAATTACGAGCTGACAATAGATCTTTTTCTCCTATCTTAATCTCAGAACACTCCATATTATTTGTCATAAAACATGTTGATACCTTGACATGATGGACATATAAAGTCGTTGCCATCGAGTTCCAGTTCTTTTGCTTCTTCTTTGGTCATTCCAACGCTAGAATTGAGAAAATAATAAGAGATTAATTTCTTCTTTTTTTTTTAGTAAAATAATAATAAATTTATGTACCAATCTCCATGAAACCAATTAGCACATGAACCACATCGTAGCATAAGCTTTGAATGATCCCATGGTGTTTTACAGATACACCAAAGACGACGATGAAATTTATCAATATCACCATTTGTTTTTTCATCGTCGTCGTCGTCATCATCATCATCAATAGTTAAATCTATGATATCATCATCATCACAAATCGGTCTATGATTTTTTTCGTTTTTATTCATCAATGTTGAACTGCTAAGACTCCACGTTGATTGACGAATTTGTTCGTACATGCCTCGTTCGAGATCGCGATAATTTAATTTTGTTCGATTATTCCGTTGTGGATAAGACTTACGTTTATTTTCACTAAAATCATCGCGATTTAGTTATACATAATTCTGTTCTATTACAGAACAAAAAACATAACTTAACTGTGAAATTTTTGTTAAATCACTTTCTCTATCGTTTATTAAACGATCGATATTTGTATGTTTGTTAGATAAACCTGCAATGCATGAAATTAAAAAAACTTGATTCTTACGACGTCTAATAAGGTAAGCCACTACTAAGAATAAGCGTCATCGAAACTGACAAAAAGAAAACACACCTGCTGTATCCAGATTAATCATGTATGAGAAAAATGACAAGATAATATAAACAAATCATCCTAGTAACAGTAAAATCTACTTTTCTTTTATAGTTAATCTATTTATAAATACATAATCATTTTGGAAATCAAATTTAGCGCGAACAAGTCAATCGCAAACTTTTCTTTATTTTTTATTTTGTATTATATTAATCGTTTAAGCGAATTCTAAATGCCCTTTGTTGTTAGTATAAATTTAATATGGAACTATGTTCACCTGGTTAATTAATTAATTTAAGATATATATATATATATATACTTGCAATGAAGAAAATAATTTTGTTGAACTTGAGTTAATCTTTTTCTTGGTTTAACAATGAATATTGTTGATTAGTTATACTTTTACGACAATCTGAAACTTATTCACATTGAGCTTTTGTGCTTTGTACAAACGAATGTTCTACTTATATGGGAAAATTTTACCCATTTCACAGAGGTCACCAATAGTCATTGAAAATAAATGTCCGTTTTTCTACTGAATTTTTTTCGTACTAAAGAATATAAATCAATACTTAAAAAAAGTATTCTGTATTAAAAACCATTGAATATACATGCATAATTTTTTTTTATGAAGGTTAATTTATAAAAATATTTATTTGATTATTGTGGAAACTGATTTGTCGGGTTTTTACCTTTGATAATACTGTAATCATGGAAAACTGTATGAATTTAATTCTTTTTTAGAATACCAGATTTTGAAAATTTTCAACCAATTTTTAGTGAAACATGAAAAAAATTGTGTTTTGCTCTTTTTTAAATATTATAATGTAGTATAAGAAAAAGTAGGTTACAACGACTATTATCAAGCCATATTCATAAAATAATTGATTGATTAATTGATTGATAAAAAGATAACCCTCGCTGCCATTGGTCTATGTATAGTAAGTTATTGATGCATTTCATTAATGATAAAAATCTTGATATATATATTATATTCAAATTTAATGGTCATAACTAGCCAATCATTCGCCAACTATGGACGATCAAATAAAAAGTTTATTTTAAATGTCAGTCGAAGAAAAACAAGCACGTTCAGTTTTCGTTGGAAATATTCCACATGGAACAACAGAAGATCAAATGAAAGAAATATTTTCTGTTATTGGACCTATTCTATCATTTCGTGCTGTTTGTAATCGTGAAACAGGAAGTTCAAAAGGATATGGATTTGCTGAATATTCGGGTAGAAAATTATTCTTGAGTTTTTAATATAACCGTTTTTGTAAAAAATAACCTATCAAAGATGCTGACACGGCTCAAAGTGCAATACGAAATCTAAACGGTTTTGAATTTGGTGGTCGAGCACTTCGAGTCGATAAAGCATCATCGCAAGCCGATGAATTACGTTTACTTCAGCAACAAGTACC
The DNA here is from genome assembly GCA_900239745.1 of Rotaria magnacalcarata. Taxonomy (NCBI): domain Eukaryota; kingdom Metazoa; phylum Rotifera; class Eurotatoria; order Philodinida; family Philodinidae; genus Rotaria; species Rotaria magnacalcarata. The sequence continues at coordinate 33,012 of OENM01000074.1, forward strand.
TATCAATCTACCCAAACTTGAAACTATTCAAAGGGCTAATATTACACCAGATAAAATACCTGAAGTTATTGCACGAACAATTGGTAAATTTAATTTCACTTAAAATTTCTCATCTATATTCATAAAGTTTATTTTCAGCTAATCTTCCATCGGAACAAGTCGTTGATTTAATGAAACAAATGCAAAGTATTATTAAAGAATATCCAGCAGAAGCAAGAACTATTCTTATTCATAACCCTCAACTAACATATTCTTTGTTACAATCACTTGTTATTATGGGTTTAATACCGCCCAACGAAGCAACGAACATGCTACATAAACGATCTGATGTTCCTTCAATACATCTTTTCAACAATCCTCCATCCACATCTTTACCCATGGTTCCGCCAGCTTCGTTTTATGCACAAGTAGCATCAATGAATTTTCCACCAGCAACTATGCAACAACCGCAAGCAATGCCGAATTTAATGAATCATTCGGGTATGTCAAATACTGATCAAGAAAAAGCTCAAATATTAATGCAAATTTTACAATTGAATGACACTCAAATTGCTCAATTACCAGCTGATCAACGAATGAGTATTACAATGTTAAGAGAGCAGATTCAAAAAAGTGGAATGATTTCATTATAATAATCATTTCTTTTTTTGAAATAATTTTCTTTTCTACGTGTAAAATAAGAAGTGACACCTTATCGTAAGAAGTCAAATTTTTGTAAGAATAAATTTTCTTTGAAATAATATATTTTTTTCTCAAAACTAGTGGAAATTTTAAATCATAGAGATTGAAATAGAAAAAAGTTATCTTTTGAACCATACCGATATCAAGTCATTCAAATGAATAATCTTTTTCTTTTTGATAAAGTAAAGTATCATTCATGCAAATGAACATTTAATTGCACATTTGTCTATCACAATATCACTTCACGAACGCATGCTTTTATCACTCTTATGTCCGAGATGCTGATCCGTCCAATCTTTTATTCATTTACACATCATGTCGTCATGTGACACACTCAGCTAACTTGAATAATCTCGGCGTGTGCATGGCATAGAATTATAAAAGAACAATATAAAGTTAATTGAAATATGGAAATGAAGTCGAGTGAGAAAATGAGTCCATCTCAATCTATCCATGCCTTTCACATGTATATTTTAAGACTATTAGTCACATATATCTGCTTCTTCTCTATATGAGTCAAGTGATATGTGAAGAGTCTCATCACCATTGAAATGTTATCTTTTAACATTGATAATAAATATATTTCTAATTTGCAAAAGAAACTAGAAGGAAGTAGAAAGAAAAACTTTCGTTAAAATATATAAACATTTGTCTGATCACTTGGGGGGATTGAACATATGCTTTCGTTATATCTGATAAAAGAACGTTTTTTCAAGATGTTTAATCCTGCTGTGTTTTATCTGTTTTTACAGAGAATATAATCCTTTTATTTATACATGTAAGTATATATACAAACAAACTGTTCATAAAGAGCAAATTTAAAAAACAAAATTTAACTTAAGATTGCATTTTCCTTTTCCTTTTCATGAAGAATAAGATGTCGTTTAAAATTTGCTTGTTTTGAAAAACCATGATTACAATATGCACAACGGAATGGCCATGTACCATTATGTGTATGCATATGACAACGTAAATCACCCGGCGTAGAAAAACTTTTCTTACACTGTGAACATTGATGTGGTTTATCCTATTGGAAAAAAATAAATAATTATCTTGTCTTTCTATATCAATCAAAACAAAAGAAATCATACTTTATTATGTGTCATACGATGATAGTAAAGATTTGATGAAGCTGTAAAAGATTTTTGACATGTTTCACATACGTGAGGTTTTTCACCGGAATGTATTCGACGATGTGTATTCAATGATGACGATGTTGAAAATGCTTTGAAACATGTATCACATACATACGGTTTTTCACCAGTATGAACACGCATATGTCGAGCTAATAACGATGGACGATCAAATGATTTCATACAATCAGAACATTGTTGTATACTGCGTCCTTGTTTTTGTGTACGATTGAAATCTATTACCTGTAACGGTAAATGATTTTCAACTTTTCTTGTTGATGAAAGTATATAATCAATCATGAATGACATGATTTATGCGTCAGCGATTACGTATTTTGAGTATTATTGACAAATAGCTTCGATAAAAAATATTTACTTCGTTTCTCTTTTTAACAGTTATAGTTTTTTTTTTCTGTACGTGACAAGTGCATTTCACTTAATTAATTTTATTTGTAAAAAAGTTCTTTTGTCTTAATTCTTCACAATCCATTAGAAAGAAATCTTTTTCTTTTGGCACATAGATAAATTCACTCATTAAGGGAAACAACCTGATGATCAAATTTCAAGTCAAATTCAAACATTCTTATGCGCAGCATCTACATGTTATTTCATGCAGAGAGAACGGCATACATAAGTGATGTGTTTTCGAGTGGTCATTATTTGTCTATTGTTTTCACCTGATTTCATTTTTCGATTTTTATGATTAACAGATTAAATTGTAAATCTCATGTGGTTTCGGATTGACATCTTGTTGATAATTGTAATATTTATATGCACAAAAATTAAACTAACGAACAGCACTGTGTGAAAAATACACAACAGCGATGAATACTTATTCTTGATTGTGAAAGCAAAGAAAAAACTAGGAAATAGAATAAAAGTGCATGTAATAGACTTATCAGACAGAATAATATTTACGTGTATAATAATTTGCATTTGATGTGGATTGAAATCGTATAATTTTTCTGTTTGAATATTTCCTGTGACACTTCGAAAATACGTGAGAAAATTTTGGAGTTTATTAATTTTGGGCACACTTGACAAAAAATTTAAATCAATGAAAATTTTTCATTTCCTATGCAAAAATATAACTATTTAAAATGATTGTTAAGAATGATAGAGAGAAAGAAAGAGAACAAAACTTCGTGATAATAAAATTACTAAGAAAGCATAGTAAATATCGAATGAACTTTTTAAGTTATTGGAAGAATTTATTATTAGCGCCCTGAAATCGGGTAAAATAAAATAAAATTTATATTTGTGTTTCTTCCCCTCTAAGATTATACTATTAAAGGTAGTTAACACCATCACTGTCAAATGATAAGCATCTGTATTTTCATATGACTTTAAAGTCTTCACTTATAAAAACATAGATTTTATTTACTTGCACTGTCATCAAATCATTTCGATCGAAAACGAAATAGAAAGAAAAAAAAGGAAGAAAGAAGTTTTTCATTGTTAGCATCGTTGATATTGTGCATAACTTGAGCAGTCAATACCCGATAATAATTTATCAATCATTTCGTTAATGTTTATTTGTGGGCGTTCAAAAGTTGTATTCGAACGTTTCGAACGAAATTGATGTTTTGTCGATTGATCGCATAGTTTGTTAATTGATGCAACTATAGGTCGTAAACAATCATCAACAATGGCACGTAGATCATTTTGTGTGTTGTCATTTAATTGTTCGGTTGAACTTGTACGCGGGATTGCCGCATAAGATTCTTCATCATTGGCTGGCGGAAGTGAATCGTCATGGTTTGTATGCGGTATAATGGAATTTCGTCGTGCACGACGATATAAATGATTCTCTTTGTCGATTGCTAATCGATACGTATCATTTGCCACTCGTACTAAACCAGCTTTTTCTAATGCTGCAGATGGGGATCGATTTGCCGTTACACGTTTTTCAATTTTTTTAATAATAGCTGCTGATGACTGACGAATTTTAGTGGTTGCCGGCGTATTTGTATGGATATCTTTTAGAATACTGTCGGAACTATTATCACGATGCCGACGATGAGTCAATTTTTGACGTTTTAGTAGTGATGATGATGATGATTGATTATCAGTTTTTTCTGAAATTGATGTTGGCAATCGATAAGATTGGGCGGGTGAATGAGGTTGATAATGATATAATGATGTTTGAGAATCTTCTATTGATTCAACCGAAAGAACATCTAATGTTGATAGTGTATCTTTTGATGGTGGACCCAGACCATCATTGGTATCAGTACGTTCATCAGTAAATATACCGCTTGACGTTGATTCATCACGTGCATCATGATCATCAATCGATGATGATGAATGTGCTTGTGTTAAACATTGATGTTTTTCAATGAAATTATTTAATGAACTTTGAGGATAATCAATAATACATTCGTTCGATAAGATTGATATATTGAGTTCCGATTTTACAAAGTCTATTGAAAATTTTTCAGATAAATTTCGATCAGGCGCTTGTGAGGGTAATAGTTTTGATCGTTCAATAACTGTTCGTTCAGTATGCAACTTTTTTGTTGATATAGATAGTTTTTTATCGTTTTGGCCCATTGTAGGAATTGATGGTTCAGTACGTTTTGGTAATAATAGATTAGCATGATTCGGAAATTTTGAGGATGGTAACAACGAAGAGTTTTCACGTCGTGCATTGTATGGACGTAATTGAACATGTGAATAAGATGAAACAACATTAGTAGAGCTAATATCATCGATAGAAGTAGACGTTGGTATAATCTTTTTTTTATCTCGTGTTGTCAAAAGCCTTGAAGCTGTTGATGCCGATGGAACATTTCTTGTTATTTTTGCCGTGGTCGCTGCTGCAGCTCTTGCTGCTGCTGTTGTTGTTGTTGTTGCTGTTGCTGTTGTTGTTGTTGTTGCTGCTGTGAATATTCTTGGTGCAGCTGAATTAATGATATTAGTTCTTCTATCTGGTTTATTTGTACTACCAGATAGTGTGCCAAACCATTTTCTTGCATTAAATGTCCATCGAGGTTTTGATGGCATAATTAACTTTAATAAATATGCCTTTCGATTGAATAGAGAAAATTAATAGATTGATAAAAAATTGCACTTGAACCGTTTTTCTTGTGTCAAGTTTAACTTTCTAATCGACTAATAGTATGAACCGTGTATAAGGATTGTACGAAGCACAATAAAAATTGTGAACAACACTCGAAACGTTTCCTTTTCAAATATGAAGGATTGAGAAAAGAGAAATCGGCAGTTGGACGAGTGATTGAAATACGACGAACAACAACAAGAGTAACAGCAAGACTTCACCTTTTGCCAGTCAATGTTCTCTCTCTCTCTCTCTCTCTGTGTGTCCCGCTCTCTCTATTACCTAGCGCGAGAAATACAGAACAATCAAATATTATTTTTGCGACAAGTAATCAGCATCTTAGATTCAATTGATTGTGTTATGTGTCAGACATTTTTCTTCTTCTCTGTCAATTCTATAATAAATACTTTTGACGATTTATTGCACACATACTATGTATATATATATATATATATGTATAAGATAAGAATTTTAAAAAAGAGCCAAAAGGGAAAAAAAGAGGCCGGCTCAAGATGCTTCAAAAAAATTACAATACATATAAGAAATCGTTTCAATAAGTTTTTATTTCCAATTATAATATAATTTAGTTTCTATCGAATTTGGCGAGTGAGTAATGATTTCGATTGTCAATCGAATGATTTCTTTCATTTAAATAGTCAATAGAAGAAACTTTTTTTCGATGACGACGATGCTGGCGATATTTGTTTACTGTAATCCTTATTTGTGCAGTCAACTAATGTATCGGTCAGAGCAAATGGAGAGAGAACTGTTTTTGTCAAGTCGATCTTTTTGTTCTTGTTCTTGTTCATATGTGTGGATTTCAGGAACAGCTTGTATTTCATGAGCAGCTTGTATTTCATGAACAGAAATATCTCTATGTTTTACATGAGCCGCTCGTTTGTGCTGATGTACATTTGTAGAAGATTGTCGTTCGTTTGTGTTTGAATCAACATAGTTGTTTTTTAAACACAATATAACAAATAAAACCAAAAGCACACTAAAAGCTGCAGACACTCCAAGGACAACACCACCACCAAACGTTTCAGTTGAACTACCTTTTATTAAACCTGAAACAGTGACAGAATATTTAACGTAAAATGAAGAAAACTATATCAATATACCATAAATAAGTGTGCTAAGTCCACCAAGAAGTCCACACGCTAAAAATAAGCCTATTATAGATATATAACTTTCCATATTAGGGGACCTTTGTATCCCATTGCTGCGTTGTCTTGAAGAAAATATCATGATTAAAGTCAAATATTTTGATTTGTGTTTCTTTTTTATTAAGAAATTTGGTTTTTGGTTGAATATAATCGTAAATGAAAACGTCTTCTAGATTTTAATTCTTTATTATCAATCAAAGTAGTACTAAGCGAATTTCTACATTTTCTATTCTTTAGGACAAAACGCACTATTTCCAAGTGTTTCTTGTTACTTTCTCCTTTTCTATTTAGCAATTATCATCATCGTTTAACCTAGTTCTTTTTTCTCTTTCAAATAATTCTACATTGGTTGTTTCCATCTTTTTCAGCATAGACGTGTTCTATGAGTTTTCATTGTTTTTTTTCTTCTCTTTCAAGACTTTGTTTCTTATGCGATGAGTTTTACTAAAGAAAACTTTAGTAGTTGCTATTGCCTTTCAGTATTTGATGAAACATGTAAAATATTATTCTTACACTCGTTCATTTTCTTTTGTTATTTGTTTTATTCTATTAATACGGCATGTGATAGCATAGTTTATCACTTTTATGTGTTTTTAATAGTGAAAAGAAACCAAGAAAAAGAAAAATGAGAGCCAAGCATAGGAATTGAATATTATAGTCAACATTTATTTTTTCAGATTGCGTATGTCTTTAGAATAATTTATTCCAATAGAAACGTTTCTAGTTGTTTTGATCATAATTGTTAGTATGAAAGTATATCTAGTTAATATACATGATTAATCCATAGCAAATGCGACCTTGATTTATGTTGAATTTTAGTACTACGCTGAAAGTCTATTTGTTTTTCATTAACGGAAGATTTTGTTTATTTATATTTTAACGTGAATACTTATGATGATTTGTGTGAAATATCTAAATAAAAGAAAAAGTGAAATTGAAGCCAGTGAACATCACAAATCACGACATATACATATACGATTACAAATTTAGAAAAACCATATATATGTATTTAATGGCAAATTGTGCAAGTGAAAAGAGTGAGATATAAATCCTATGTTGTCCTTGAGAAGTAATCGTATGATTGTCTATATCAAGAAAAATCTATATTCATACTATAATAAATGTGGAAACTTCGGATTTCATCCGAGAGTTATGTGTACTGCAAAAAGTACATGGGACATATGAGTCATTCTATAATGTCTGAACACCAAAATTATCATGAGAAACTAGGCCCTTTGATTTATGAATGCAGTTTTTGTGCATTTTGAGACCGTTTTCAGGCGATGTTTCGTTAGAAAGCTACGATTTAGTTCAAAACTAGTATCAGATTCGGAATCAGCGTTAAAAACTGAGGTGATTTATATATGTTCTGGATAATTCTGAGAAAAAACGTTTTTTTTGAAAAATCCCTGTACTCCCCCTCAGGGATGGTCTGGTCAATAATGACAATTTTTTCGATAACTCAGCCGCTACTTGACGGATCCTTCTCATCTTCGAACTCGACTGAGACATTGATGATGCTGAACTGTGTAGAAAATTTCTTCACGATCTGACTCTCCTTTCGAAAGTTATCGTGTAAACGGCCGGCCGGCCGGACACACTCACCGATTCTAGAGTGTACTCACTTTTTGAGTACACAAAAAGTATCAACGTTCAAGCTAGTTGATATGAAAACGGAAACTTTAGTATTCAAAATTTTTCTCATTTAGCCACATCATTATTTTATTTAATGATCAATGCAGAAGTTTTAGTGTATTTTATCAAGTACTGTTATCATGTGAATTGAAGGCATTAGTCGAGGTAGTGGATGGTAGCATGCTATTAATAATTTTTAAGCTTTCTATCGAACTTGTCCTCACTTTGATTGTTTCTATTATCGTACGAGTTCCGCTTACTTGTGCACTTCAATTTTAACACTTATTGATGTATTTAATTTCTGAATTAAACTGAACACAAAATCTTTCTTTAAATAATTGTCTATTTGCTTTACTATGTAATGCAACAGAAGAAATTTTATTGAATATATAACAATAATCGTTAAGAAAACCAAAATGTTCGAAACTTGTGTTAGTAATAAAAACAATTGAGATTGTGATTGAGTAATTCTATTCTGTTTTTTTCTTGTCATCGTTTTCAGTTTTTTTATGTTGTTCAATACGTGCTTTCTTCAAGCGTTTAACACAAATTTTCAATAAGTAGATCGATTCATAAAGCCAAATGCCCTGAGAATATGCATATATTCGCCAATAGAATTGGAAAAAATCTACGCTTGTTTCCTTACCACAATAACACAGCAATTAATAATTACAGGAAAAGATAAAACAGTCGATATGAACATTCCTCGACTATCAAAATACTGATCTTCGGCAAATAGCCTAGAGAAGTCATTCAATTTCAATCTAATTATTATATATTCATTGGTTACTTACTGCCATTTTTCAGCAGCTAATTGATTAATGTATTCTGCACAATAGATGCACAACACTAAAAATCAAAAGTTACATTAAGTTACACTCAATACTTTCTACATACGAAGGCCAACAAAAAGCAATATTTGAATATTATGATATCCGCGTGTAACGACAATAATTAATAAACAAATGGCATGAAAACCACATAATCCAATTAACCATGGCTCATACCAATTGATCTTAAAATCCACAAAAAATAAATGCTTCTGTTGAGTTTTTTGATTAATACGAATCAAATCTTACCATACGAAGAAATTGCCAATAACTAGTGATTGATTTTGTTTCAATAAAAGATTCATGCATTTTTTTAACGTTTCAATTGTCTTCAAAAACGAGAAAAGAAAAGATTCAAAAATCATATTTTCAGACGTCTGCGTTTTTTTTTTATTTATTTCTCATGTTTTTTATTTCCACAATAAATCAACGAGATATAACAATTCAAAAGAACTACACCAAAAGTACAGCATTAATACATCCATCGTTTTCCGGATGATTCGTTACTTGGGCATATTTTCCCCAAACAACCTTACCACCTTGTGTAACCATACCAAGTTCGCTGACATTAACCTAATTTAAGTTGCAAAAAAACATAGTTATGTGTTTGTTTATTTATTTGATAATAAATTACTTCAAGTACTGTTCCTTTGGTAATAACACCTAAAGATGTGTACAATGGTGAACTTGGATTCTTCTTAACGCCAATAATTGGTAATTGAAATGTTGCTCTCAATTCTGGATGAGTGACGTGTGCTTTGGTGAATCGAAGTGCCTAAAATTGTTAATGCATATTAATTTCATCAATTTCACATTGACTTGTATCGCCTGGGGAAGGACTTAAAAATTATAACTCAACTAATTGACACTAGCCAATGGAGAAGCTTTTCTGTATCAGAAATAAGCACTGATTTTATTATGATTTCTAATTAAAAGATTTGTACAAAAGTAGACACTACTGATGTTGGTGACCGATGAAATTTTTGATTCTATGATTATTTCATTATTTGTGATGATTAAAATTTGTTCAGGGACGAGAGCAGGAAATGTAATCGTCTATTGTTTTAGTCATAAGATCATGCTATTGGAAATTGATTTTGACATAGTATTGTAAGTACTGAAAATTACGTTATTTGATTTTTCAGACATCTTTCCCTTATAGTTTTTCAATGAAGCCTTGTTACAAAATGAATTTGATTAATTATATTCAAATTTAACATTATTTTCGCAAAAAACTATTCACTGCGTAACGATAGCTATCGTGTAGCCTCTTAGATTGTACTAGGTCTCGCTTCCAAAGAACAAAATGATGATGTGTAAAATATTCTCCATAACTATGCTTGAGGTGTTTGCTGTATTATCTTACCATTGGACGAATAAATCGTTCAAACTTTGGTGGTTTTCGTGTAAATCCTTCACCAACAAAACAAGGCTTTGTAACCAAACGTTTCCATACTTTCTCTAGATACACGCACAAAATTATTTTATTATTCACTTATTATAATTGAATTTCATACTTCGCCGTTTTCCTGATTGTACAACACGGAAAACTTCAGCTTCACTAACTGCTTTTACTTTCGGTATTGGTACATCCCATTTACCCTACAGAGGAATCAAAAGAAAATCATTTTTCCATGAGAAAAAAAAAGATTTTATAAAATTACCGCTTTTTCTTTTCGTTTTTGTTTAATAGTATTCGATAATACTTTAGCTCGACTTTGCTTTTCACGATCAAGTAAATAAGCGGGTACGGCACCTTCTGGCACTTCTTCGCGTTGTTTTGTTTCTTTTTCTTCGTGACTTTTAATTGTTTTTTTCATTTGAATCTTTTCATTTTGACGACGCTTATTATATAATTTAGCTCTAAATAGAATAATTCATTCAAATAGATTGAATTTTTTTTCAAAATATTTTTTATGTACTTGATGCCACGTAATGTTTGAGCTTTTTTCGATAAGATATGTGGCAAACGTCCTTCTTTCTTCTGTCTAGAAAAATGATGTTTTTTTTCTATGTAAATTGCATAAGTATTAGTTTCTCTCTCACTGTTTTTCATAATGATCGAATCGACGACCATGTCGTTTACGATGGAGTTCAATATGTTCGTTTTGAGGCTAAAGTGCATATCATTCGATTTTTAACTAAAAAAAAATATAATTATTTTCTTACCATGGTTTAGTTTCAATTCGAATTTTTACCAAAAGTGTTCTAATTAGATATCTAAAACAAACTAGTTTTTTTGAAAATTGAATATCGAAAATCTCGACTATACTCGAACATTCAATAGATAGACTAAGCATAACCATAGCCATACATATTTTATTTTATTTCATCATTTCTCCAGAGGCGAATCATTTCTTAATGACAGATGGCGCTCTACTTTCCAAACTCTAAGTTTATTAGCATTTATTCAATAAAACTAATTCGAATATATTTTTAATTATTTAAAATAAATATATTTTGTCAAAAATATATCTATTGGTCGAGTTAAATGACCCATTAAGAATAAAGATAAATAAATAAATAGTTCTCATATAAACATATAAAAAGAATATTAATATTAATATAGATCTAGCTAGCTCAGCGTTGTATTTAAAAGATTAATGACAGGCGAACCTCCACTAGCACAGCAACAGCGTGCTGTCGTCGAACTTTATGTGCGTTCAAAATGGATCAAAGCTAGTTTAGCGCTCGAAGATGAAAATCTATTCATTGAATATGCACATAATAAACAAGATCAACCATCACCAAGTGTACAATTAAATAATACAAGTACTAATGAAGAAATGCCACAAACTAACGGTTCTACTAATAATTATACACCAGATACAATAACAAGTCAGAAACGGACAGTTAAAATCGTCAAACCAGATAATACAGGACTTGGTATAAACAAAGTTTTCTTGTTTTCAACATTCATTTCATTTACGTTTTTTTCGCTTCATTTAGGAATTAGCATAAAAGGTGGGAGGGAGAATCGAATGCCAATATTAATAAGTAAAATATTTCCTAATATGCCTGCTGATCAAACTGGTCAACTTTATGTGGGTGATGCTATTCTCTCTGTTAATGGAAAAGATTTGCAACACGTTTCACATGAAGAAGCAGTACAAATATTAAAAAAAGCTGGCAGAGAAGTAGAACTCGAAGGTTAGTTTGGCATCAAACAAGAACAAAAATATAAGAATCACGCATTAAGACTCATTGATCACCTGATTAGCTGACAGTAATTCCGGAGATCGTATTGTTTAAAACAGATAGAAAGTTTGATTCGAGTAGATACACTCGAATTAATTAGCAATAGACCACAGAGAAAACAGCAAGCCATTTAGATCTTGACATTTTGTTAAAGAATTCTATTGTTTTCTATTTCCTGCATTATTTATTCTTNAAAACAAGAAAATTTACGAAAGAACATATGAAATAATTTTAAATAAAATATTAAAAAGAAAAGAATTTATCTAGGTCTCTATGAATAATCATCAATGTTAGAACTCTGATGAACCCTTCAAAGTTCAAATGTATTTAATTCTAAGGATATTTTTCTTCTTCTTCTTATAATTAAACAATCATTCGGGCTTCATTGATATTTGATCTTGAACTTAATATTTCATTTTCAGTAAATGTTAATCATTTCCTTTGATTTAGTTCGATATTTACGTGAAGTAAATGTTTTAATGCAAAAACAAAGCTCAACTTATTCTCGAAAACAAAATCATCAAGAGTCTCAAGATAATCTAACTGAATCTAATATCTCACCTTTAAATACTCAAAATAAAGATCTGTCTAATTCAAAGAAAGCTTCAACAACTACGTCCAACGATTCAATGCTTTATGAAACGAAACGTATATCGCTACGTTTATGTTATATATTTCGTCGTTCATCATCAACGAATGATATTCTTGTATTATCAACATCGACATCAAATTCACCAATAGCAGCACCGTCATCATCAGCGGATGGTTCTATGTTAGATATTGTTTTACCATATGCTCAAACATGCTATAGCGTACGTTTTGTTGATGATATGCACGCTAGAAAATGGTTTCATATAATTCATTCGAAAATTTCACGTTGTCTATTGGAAATTCTACCTGAAATTGAAGAATATTTTTATGTTGCACGTCATGCTAATGAAGTTAAAGCTTTAGGTTGGCTGACTGAACAAGTTAATAATGATGAAGTAACATCAACAACTAAATCATGGAAACCTATTTTTCTTGTTTTAACTGATGCTGAAATATGTTTTTTATGTTGCGCACCTGTCTCAAGACAAACATGTCGAGAGCCAGATCTTGTTTATCCGATTCTTTCAACAAGGTAAACAAAACTGATTATTCAATTCTTCTCCAGACGATATCCGTTCGAAGTGTCATTTGATATTTTCAGTCAAATGTTCTAATCGACATGCGATAGTCATGTCGAAGATATAAGATACTTAGTTTCCGGAAACTTTTTTTTTCTGTTTCAATAATTAGCGCATTGTCTACATATATATTTGTTAGATGTTAAGAATATATTGAGTTCATAGTTGCTGGATCTACTCGTTCGTGCAAGTTTATTGCCGATTTTCCATTGGATCTGCTATCGATTAATATAGCATTACAGATCTTGTATGACCTACTTCTTCATTATATTTCTAAAGTAGTACTGCATACAAGAATGAAGAAAAAACAAGTGCCAAAGTACATGATAGAATAAAAGATCTTCTAGTGATTAGTAACAGCAGCTATATCATATTTGTTATGTTGTCGTGATGTCGATAATGGCTTTGTTTTTGTCTTTTGTTTAATGTATTGATCATATGTATATTATTTCGAAGGCTTGTACACTCAACGCGCGATTCGGTTAATGATGCTGATGCATCATTATTATCATTACGCGTGGGAACAAAATTTGGTGTTGTATCACATACATTTCGAGTTGAAACCAAAGCTGATTTAACTTATTGGACCAAAGCAATTAGTCAATGTTTACAAAGTGCTGTTGTACGAACCAAAGAAGCTGTTTTTCGTATGTTTAAAAATTAATTCTTTTCATTTTCAAAGACTTTTTATTACAATTTTGTGTTTTATTCTAGCGTGTAAATGGAACAACAGAACATGCAAATTATTTTTAAATTATGAACATGGCTTTACATTATATAGTGATCCAACTGATTCAGTAACAAGTGTTGGTAATGCAGCAAGTACGGGTAATGTTCGCCTACTATGGCAACAACCATTTGAAAAACTTCGCTCATCAGCTGACGATAGTGAACACTTATTAACATTAGATTTTCATGGTGAAGAGGGAGTAGTGGTATGAGAGAACGAAAACTTCTAGGATTATTTCAGTGAGATTTTTTGTTTCTTTAGGAATTAGATTTTGGCACATCTCCAAAACCGTTTGTCTTCCATTTACATGCATTTTTATCTGCTAAAGCGGCACGAATCGGTCTTGTTGGATAAGATTTTGTTTTATTCTTTGATCAATATCTTTTTCATCTAGTCACAAAAGAAAAATCAAACGAAATTCTTTTTTGCGATGTTCACGACTTGTTGTGTTGTAGGACAGTTACCCTTTTTTTTTTATTTGCCTTGCCTTACACATGTTTTCTTTCTCTTCTCAGATACTTGTGTTTTTTTATTAATGCAAAATCAAATGATTATTTTTTTGTTTGTTTGTTGTTTTCGATTTCGGCGTCAAGCAAATGCATGAATCAATAATCCTTATCCATTCACATTTTCGCTCTTTTTTTATGTATTAATAATACTATCATTATTATATAACAGTTTTTTTTTTCTTTTTTCTCTCGCTATGTGTGCGCTCTCTTTCTCTTTTTCATTCTTTTTTCTTTCTTTTGCACCGATTCCTTAAACAAAACGAAATTTATATATTATAATCTCTCTTCATTTATGAGTTGATGAATCAAATTTGAAAAGAAGTAAAATCTAAATTCATATCTAACTTAATATGATGAGTTATTCTGTTTTAATTTGCATGAAAATTTTGTGTTTGTCGATAGTTAGAAAAGAAAAAAAAAACAATCGACGCATTTTGAAAAATAAATTCACTACAAGGACACAGTCAGCTGACATCCTCAAAGTATGATGACTCATACTCATCATACAACAACGTACTTAGTTTTTCTTTTTTTCTTTTTTTCTTTCTATACGATTCCTTCTGCCTTAACGTAGCCCGTATAAAAAGTGCAACACGAACGTCTTTTTACTCAATAAGGGTAAAAAAAATAAGAGGTCTACCAATTACATTCACATCAAGTCATATGATCGTATGACTTGATTTTTTAAGAAAAAAACATGTATCAGCAAATCAATAAAAAGTACTTTTTTGTAATAATTTCTAGATTTTTACTTTATTAAAAATGCGTTTGTTTATACTTTTCACCGTTGTTTCGATTTCATTGGTGACATCATCACCAGTTTCAGTTGGCGATGAATTTTCTTTGCCATCATTGGAAAATATTGAAAGTCATATTGATAATCTATGGACAAATTTTAAAAAAGGTTACAATATTGTGTATAATACCAGTGTCGAAGAAGTTCATCGTTTCAAAATTTTTGCTCATCATGTTAAAATGATTATTCAACACAATATTGAACATGATCTTGGTTTACATACATATCGACTTGGTGTGAATAGATTTGCTACATTGGTAATGAAAAACAAATAATAATAATCCATATTGAAAAGAAAATGAAACAATGTGTTTTTCTATTTTCAGACAAACGAAGAATTTCGTCAAGCATTTAATGGATATCAACGTAAGAAACAAGATCGATCTCAATATTCAGATATTCGTCGATCGCATATTTCTGCATCACCATTTATCACTATTCCAGTATCCGTTGACTGGCGTGATCAAGGTATTGTGACACCAGTTAAAGATCAAGGTCAATGTGGTTCATGTTGGGCATTCAGTAGTGTATGTATTCTAGTGAACGGATTTAAGAAATTTCATCGTTGGAATATTTTTAGACGGGCGCCCTTGAAGGTCATCATGCTCGAGCAACAGGCAAATTAGTTAGTTTAAGTGAACAACAACTTGTCGATTGTTCAACAAATTGGGGTAACAATGGATGCAATGGAGGTTTAATGGACAATGCATTTAAATATGTACATGACAATAAAGGTATCGATGATGAAACAACATATCCATATCTTGGAATAGTAAATAAAACGATTTATTAATTGAATAGACGGGTTATAAGAATTCTTGTATTTTAATTTTATAAATAGGATGAAGCAGCATGTAAATTTCGCCGACCATCTGTCGCTTCAACATGTGACGGTTTTGTTGATATTCCAGAAGGAAATGAGACAGCTCTTCAAGAAGCTTTAGCTATCCAGGGACCTGTTGCAGTTGCCATTGATGCTAGTCAATCATCATTTCAATTCTATTCTTCTGGTAAGTCAATGATTAAAAACAATTGCTTTTCTTATAAAAATCAGTTTAGTTATTTAAACGATTTAGTTTAAAAAAGAAAGACATATTTAAAGTAGGTTTTAAGCTGCTGAATTCATGTGTGAAAAAAAATATACGAACCGTTTGAAAATATTTTATCTTTGAATTTTGTTTCTTTTTGCTAGGTGTTTATTCTGATCCAAAATGTTCATCGGAAGAACTTGACCATGGTGTTTTAGCTGTTGGTTATGGTGTTGCTAGTGATCCAGTAAAGGGTAAACAAGAATATTATATTGTTAAGAATAGGTAACTTCAAAAAAAAAGAAATGTTTTGATTAAAATTTAATATTACGAAATTTTTATTTCAGTTGGTCAGCTGGATGGGGTGATAAAGGATACATTAAAATGGCTCGTAACAAGAAAAATATGTGCGGTATTAGCACGGCAGCTAGTTATCCACTTGTTACAGATAAAACCTCAAATGGTGCTGTTGCGTTCGAATATCTTAATTAAAATCAAGAAAAAATCAAAAGGACAATTCATAAATATTTTCTAGGATTTTCATCATAGATATTCGGAACATTTAATTGCTATCGCTTGTGATTCTTGGTTTATTTAAACAGTGAAAGAAAAAAAAAATCATCGTTCTATTGCTTTTTGTTTTCATTAGTTGAATTTTTTGTTATCTGTACCTAGTACATAACTTTGAAATTCATTTATATTCCGTTTTGATTTGATTTGATTTGATTTTGACTTTAATCTTTCTTTTTTCTTTTTTCTTCTCTTTGATGGTGACTATTAAAAAAGAAATTAACAATGTATATATATATATACGCACGCAATAACACAGTATTCTGATGTTCTGTGTAGATTATAACAATTATATTTGACTATTTACTAAGGATCATGACTAGAATACAATGACATTAATAAATTAGTAAGGACAATTGTATGACTAAAAATCATATATTCTAGTTGTGATTAGGAAAAATATTTCCATACTTCCATAATAAAAATGATTTGCAAAATTGCCGTATGATTTCTGTATTATAAATATAATTTTTGTTTGATTCAATGATTGGGAAAAAATGTTTTTCGGTATTTTATTTACAATATTTGTTTTCTATTTGAGTTCTCATGATAGTGTCTCGATGGTTGTTGTAACGAATTGTTCTGCAAACAATGAAGAATTCATCTCATGTTTTACATCAACAGAAATTTACGTCACACTGTCGGTTACATTTATTTTAGAATCATTACTGTTTTTATTTTGTTAACATTTACCCAACGTGATTCTCTTTCGCAATGTATATACTCTTGTGAAATGAAAAGCAGTAAATGATTTTTCCATTTTAATATTTATGGGTATGTTTAGTGATGTTCGATGCATATTGCTGTAGGTTGATGAGCATATTTAGTGTTACCATCATGGAATATCGTGCAATCCGCCACCTATATGTTACATTTGTGACAATAAGAATAAAATAAATGAAGTTCCTGTATTAAGCCTTTTTGTTTCAAAACAGTAAGTGAATTGGATTGATGATAAAACTATAATCAAATGAATGTTAAATAAAAATATTTTATTACATGTTTCGTTTTGGAGTCATGTTGTTTGTAGCTGATAAAAATTTCTATGAATGTTTCGAATAGGCTATCATATTTCCGATCGATATCTAAAACATATATTTTCCTTGAAAGTTTTGTTTTCACTTTAGATTGATAAATGTAAAGAAATTGTTAATCTGTCGTAAACATTTCTCTTTCGAATTACTATACTGAATGAATTGCTTCCGCTCACTTGAAGAGAATCATGAGATTTAAATAACAAGGCAGTACTATGAATGAAAACGGAAGTAGAAGCCAATGTATTTCATATTCTAAAAATAAATGTCTCTTTAAAACAGAGCTGCAATGAGTAAACGAATTCTAATCTTTGGTAATATTGTCAGTTCACTGAGAATTAGTATTGACCTATATACTTTTTTTAATCTTAACCTATATAGCTGTCATACGCGTCTTAGTGAGTAGCCAGAGAAATAGACAGAATCGGAATAGAAAAAAAGAATTCATCAAAAAACGATTCCGAAGATTAACTAACAGTAACACGAATCTAATTCGTCAAACCTTTGCAAAAAATCTAGCAATTAATTATATACGTCAACATTACAGGTAATGCATATCGGCGTTGCACAGCAAATGAAAAAGATCCTAAAAATAGCAGGATCAATACTAAATACAAAAAGATAAAATATAATTTACGATCAACACAGATCGTGAAGAGTCAGTGATTGTAAAGCTACTGATTAAAGATAAAATAGGATCTGCCCTAAACTTCACTATAATGTTTTTTTTCTTCTATTAAGTTTAAATAAGTTCATATGGTTATTTATATTTAATTTTAATGTTTAGCTCGAATCTATATCGTTTTGATTGCAGACACGGCATGTTTTATTTTAGAATTCAAATGTCGTCAAACAAACTACGAACAAATCCAATAGTATTCACAAATATAGGCAATATTTTAAAAGGATAAAACCAGACAGAGAAACAATCAATAGATAATGATTATATAATGTGTTCAATAATCTCCGGTTTGCGTTTTCGTCGACGATTAAGAAATTGGAGTTTCTACGTTGACAGATACGATCAGGAAGAACATCATAGTTAGATAAATTCTAGCAGCATTCTAGTTAATAGATAATGATGCAATGAAGAAAACAAAAAACGCAGATAGTATGAACTGAATTAGAAACTGTTTACGTAAAGACGCGTACGTGAGAACAAACCGGAAAAATCTATATAAACAATCATCTTAATGGATTGTAACATGAATCATAACAAAATATGACAACGCATATGCACATTACAAACGTATGATACATCTATAAATATTCGCTGCATTGTTCCGTTCTTTATGAAGTACAATTGCGTCATATTAACATGACTAAATATATGTTTAACATGTGAGCAAATCTCATAGCAACGATATTGAAGATGGTCCTTTTATTCATCAATGAAAAATAACATTCAAGCAAATGAAAATATTCGTAAGATTAGGTTTAAATTCCCAACTAAGCTAAAACATAGACGTAAATAGATTTCATGATATGATTCATCAACGGGGAAAACATGAATGAAGAAGGGAATATTTCCCCGCTGAATATTCCTATCACATTTACAACCATTACAAATATTGCTGAGTCTTTTGTTACATGTTTCCAGGATGGCATTATCGGGCTTTTCCCAGTATATCGTTATTGCGCTTGTATTGACTTTTTCCAATCAGCATAGATCTATCAATGACTCACCTGCTCTTTTCTTTTGTGTTTATCTCATTATACTACTACGCTGTATAGTTTTATTTCTCTTGCTGGGCCTTACTCGTCCGCTTTTATCTTCATATTACGCTGCACGTTATTTTAAAAACTCAAAGTTACATAATAACGACTGGAAAATTCGATAAAAAGAATGTGAAATGAATTAAAATATATGTGAACTGGCAGCGATCAATATTTGTAATAATAAACTTACGTGAAAATACCAGCAGCGTAAATTAGTCGGGTGTGGTAATTTTTGAATCTATTTCATTGACGATGAATATTTCTTTTAA
>OENM01000074.1:53370-72980 GCA_900239745.1 Rotaria magnacalcarata
GTTCTTTTTGCATATTACAATAATGACATCATCCTGGTTATAAATACAGTATTTTAAAAAGTAGAGAAAAGAAGTAGTAAATGAGAAAGGAAAATATTTCATTGAATACAAAAGCAACTGGAAATAAATAAATAAAAGTATAAAGTTTCAGTGTCAAATCGTTGTACAAGTTTCATATTTTCTATGGAACGAACTATTCTAAGACATTTCACCAGCTATAAGCCACAATAACTAAATCAATTGTTACTGTTACAATAGATGAAATTGCATTTTTTCTCTATGCGTAGATTCATTATTTTTTTTGTTGTACATTGAATCGAAATGGCTGCACTACTTGATCACGTATAATTTGTATTTTTAACTATTTTTCTCACACAGTTGGGTACGACATCTATATTGAAAAGACTATACTGTTTTTACTAAAAAGAATAGATTCATATAATATTTCTTCGTCCCATGGGACGTGGGATGGGACGACTCTCAAAAAATTTTCGTCCCATCCCATCCCATCCCATGAAATAAAAATAAAAGGTTTGCATCCCATGGGACGAATGGGATGGGATGGAATTGTCCCATCCCACGCGGAGCTCTGGTTTGAAAATATATCAGTTCGGTATTACGTAGTTCTTTATTTTTTCACTGCTTCGGATTGATGCGCTCTTGTGCTCTTTACACACCAGGTGTCGGAACATAAATAAAAAACTAATTATTATTTGGATAAAAAAATATGATTAACTATTTCCGTTTTGCCCACTTTTCCCCCGAGGAAGTAATGAATGAGCAAGTAAAGGAAAAAAAGCGAGACGGCAGTATGTTTATTTTTTATTTTGACGTACATACCAAAGTCAGTAACGAGAGATTATACTTAATTGAAATATAGTGATGGTTTAAATGTACTCGAGAAGCGTGACACAACGTTGTGTACATAAAGTCGAATTAGCCCGTTTTCGTCTAATAATTCTTGTTATGGCGAGTATTCCTGTAGTGCTATAAGAGAGATATTACGATTAAGAATTTAAAAAATGCTTGCAGTATGACAGCTTTCTCCTCTATCTATACTAGCGAGCTGGACATTCATGCGTTTTCGAACAGAAATCAGGGGTAAACACTTGTTAACCAAACTAACGAGAATGCTCGGCATGCGTAAACGATTGAAAAATACCAAAATTTTAGCTATTCATTTGTTTTCTTATAAGAATAGTTAATGCGGAGTTGATAACTAGCCGTTCACTTTCTTGTTAGTCGGTGATAGAAAGCAGTGGACTTAGATCTGTAATAAATCCGAATCTAAACACTGAATTAGGGAAAAAAAATAAAGCTTTGAATTAGGATTGATAGTTCAAGAGAAGTCTCTCTTATCAGAAATGGCTTGAAGATTTCCAAAACTTTGGATATTTATTTTCGAATGAAAACGATTGTTCTAATAAAAAAAATTTACCAGCTCGTTTTTTTTATAACCTTTCCTATATTTTCCCGTTCTTGTATTACTGTTAAGCTTCTTTGTATAGCATTGGTAGAGAGTTTTAAATAAATAAAATTCTTTGGAGAAATTTCCAAGAACGCAAAAAATGATGTCACCACTTGAAAACCCTTCTCGCCTTTCTGACGATTGAAATCAGTCAAACTGAAAAATCCTACTTTTATGCTTCATGAAGAGATTGCTCACATTCATGACAAAAATGATGTCATTCTAGAAATGATTTTCTATATAAAAGCGAATAACATGAAAGTAGACTTCGATAAAGTGTCTTTCGCAAACCAAAACACAATAGCAATCAAAAATAAGGTAAGTTTCGAAGAGAGACCAGACGAAAAATTCAATTAGTATTCGGAACTATAAAAGAGAAAATTAGCTTTATCATTAAGTTTTCTTCTTCAGCATTCTTGTTATTCAATCATGAACGTATCTTCATATTTCTAAAAGTTGCGAAAGTTTATCATCGTTCATTTTCTGAATTTATCTTTGTATGACTGTGTAGTTTTCAAGAATACAACTGTTGATGTGTGTGTGAAAGTTAGTCCGTGCCGGCCCATTTGTACTCCTACATGAAGAGAATTGATATCGCGCTAAGTTCAGTTTTCCGGGAGATTCGAATGAAATGACGTTGACAAAAATTTCATGCAAATTTAATTCTGATATTTAAGAAATAATGATAAGAAAATCATTTTCACACGAGAACGCATACATAAATAGTCTGTATATCTTTGGTCGATGGGTTGAGTTCGGTTGGGCCAGGAAATTTATATTTTAATGAAAATCTATATATAGACGTTGAGTGTGGATGAGTGCCTGAAAAATGGACCAACACTGAAGCCACACCCTAAAAATAAATCTCCTGACCTAACCCAAACCCAAAAGATACAGATATTGTATACACATAAAATAATATGCTTTTATAATAAAATGAATTTCCTAATTAAATCTATACAGTAAATTTTTCATGATCTCAGTAATTTTGAATGTCCTGGAAATAGGAATTTACCGTGAAGTCCTTCGTTTCTCTGGTATTCTACTTATGATTTCGATGCAAATGTGAAATCAAGTTTAAAATAATTTCACAATCTCATGATGAAATCTCATGTCTATTGAAATAGTGCATGAAACGTAATATATTCATGCGTAACCCAAAGTCACACTGTAATTTCTCTTCCTTTATGCGATTGCGCAATGTGATGTGGCAACACTGATAAAAACAATTGAAATATACGGATCTATATAAGGCAGTGTAGTCAGCATGTGTTGTTCTTGCTGTCCAATTTTTTGTGTACATAGACTTTTATACTATTTTAGATTTTTTTTTATCGCATTTTGTTACCTATTTGAAAAAACATGAGAAGAGATTTATAAGGTTGAGGAAAAAGTTCGTGCGCCGTATTCACATATTAAGGATGAGGAGGGTATTTTAACACGGCGCATGAACTTTTTCCTCAACCTAGTATTTGATTTGGAGAAATATCCGCTTACGAGGGAAGGTCCCCATGTGCTACGCTCTGTTTTGAATCGGATATAAGCCATTTTGTAGAGCTCAGTGAGACTAGCAAAAGTCTAAAAGGGTTTCTCCCCATGGGCCTTTGGAGTCGATTTATGGCCTTTTTACTGAACTTTTGACCATTTTTTCGATATTGAGCAATAAATCAAATAACGGAGTTTTCACCTGAAATTTCGTCCAAAGATAAGTCTAATTATCTTTAGAATATCCTGAAAATTTCAGCTGAAAAGAATGTTCCTTTCTCGAGATATTGAATTATTAAAAAATCATCACTTATTAAGCAAAATACTTGTTCACTTCTCCAGTTCGAATCATTTTATCAGATTGACCTCTGATAACATGAGATTAACTAAAGAATCTATTTTCTAAAAACCTAATGAATCTCATAGGAACCTTAAAATCTAAAGCAAAGTGAAAAAGTCTTTTCTCAACTACATGTTAAGAAAATTGACTCTTCTAGAATTGTTACTGTGTCTTGACGAACAATCAGTTGCTTCTATTTTGATGCAACGATAGCTATAAGAATGATGAGATATGTATAATGAAATTCCCAGATGAAAACTCGAATATCCTAACAAATCAAGACTAAACAAATCCATAGTAAAGTAAACATCCTGTTTTTAACCACGCATGATGAACCACTGAACGAGAATACTCTTTAGTAACGCGCGATCGATTGACTCGGAATGTTTTTATATGAATACAAACTATCGAAAAGTTAGTAGCTTAAAACTTTAATGTTACCTGAGATATTTAATTTTCAAGTACTTGTAAAATTAATATTCCGGTAAACAAAAAAAGGCTTTTAATATAGTCACTATTTTCAACTAATATATCATGGTATTTTAATGACAACCATCATTGACGTGTACTCTTATAGGAGAAGCCTCATCAAGTACGTGGGCGTGCGATTCTAACTACTGCATATTAGTCATGATGACGTGGCGATAATAGTGTCGCATTCAACTATTGAAAAGAAATAGGTTCATCAATATCTGAATAATAGAATTGAGTGACAACTTTCGACATGTTCTCTGAATCATCGTTGATAGATTACTTGACTTATTCGTGTATCTATCTGACAAATAGTTTCAATTTCGACATCAATGATAGCGCTAAACGCAAGAGGAAAAAATATAGGTCGCGTTCTTTGCGATATCAACTCACATGGCAAGTATATTTTCTTCGTTCGTTATCTTGATCTTGCGCAAAGAATAATAATATTGGGAATAAATCCTATGTCTCAGTCAAGCACATGCATGCTGTGAACTTCATTAATAAAACATTTATAAAATAATACCCTCATGAGTCACTTAAGGGTGAGTCACTTAAGGGGAAAAATCCAAAGGATAGATTAATCGGTTATTTGCAACATAACTGACAGATATATACTATAACATTAAATCATGTCATTATTAAGATAAGCAAATCACGTTTTTATTTACTTCTTTCATAGAATTCTACTGTATCGTAAATCTTCATAACTTTCAAAATCGATGGAAACAAAAATCATGCCTTCGCTCAGCAATATTCAGCTGAAACCGAGACACGACAGATTAGCATTTGATAACACCAATGGTTTGAAACCCGAATTACGCCGATTAGCAACATTTGGATCACTGCCACGATATACACATTCAATACCTACAAAAGGAGTGCTCGCAAAACTTGGAATCTACTACACAGGGAAAGCAGATATAGTGAAATGTGATGGATGTGATTTCGAACATGAATTATTTGCACCAGAGATAAACCCAATTGAGGAACATAGGAAACAAAGTCCACAATGTCAATTTGTTTTAGATAACAATGCACCCTGTCTGAAACATGGTATAGTTTTATATTTTTATTTGTCAATATTTTAAAGCTAAGAATTGTTTCCTCAACATGTAGATCAACAATTATTATCGTCTATAGCAACTTCAGCACGAAGGAATGTCGTCGCTTCGAATCATCAAACTGAAATGGATCTAGATGATGATGATGACGATGCGGACGATGAAAGCCCACAAAAATTATTTATCAAATCATTACCAAAAGAAACGCTCGAGAAGATTCGAGAAAATACATTCTCCAATTGGCCAATAATCACGCCTTCTGCAAAAGACATGATTAATTCTGGTTGGGCATTTACTAATATTTCAGATCGTGTTATATGCATTTATTGCAATATAATAGCGCATAAATGGAAAAAGACGGATCAACCCTATGAAATGCATCGATTGAAATCTCCTCGATGTCCTTTTGTGTTGGCGACGGAAAAAATGAATTCAGCTAAATCATCTGCTACAAAAATAGAAATTACTAATGCACCTAACGTAGAGGCTGCTGTGGTACCAGTTCATAATAATTATACTTTAGCGCCTCATCGATATGAGACTTTTCAAAGCTGGCCTCACAGCGAAATAAATCCATTGCCTTCTATAGAGTCATTCGTTAACGCGGGATTTTTCTATACAGGTTGAGTTTTCTACATTCATAGATAAAAATCAATACTAAAATGTGTTTATTTAGGTGCAAACACAACTGTCAGATGTTTTTATTGCAACGGCTCTCTCCTTAACTGGCAGAGTAGTGATGATCCGAAAATAGAGCACTGCAGATGGTTTCCTCAATGTGCCTATATTCGACAATATGTCGGAGAAGACCTATACCAAGCTACACAGAACAAAAATCGTGAAATTCAAGGTATGTCAATGGAGATTCCAACGACTCGTAAAGTTTTTATTTTCCTTCCTTTCAATTAGTTCAGCAAAGCAATTCAAACGACAATAATGCTCAAAGATCGCAAAGCATTCCATGGACAGGAACTGAGCTTGATAGAATGGTTAAAGCGCGTCTTGATTTACCCATAGTCGAAACACTTCGCCGAATGGGTTTCACTATGGGAATCATCAGGTAATTTATATGATAAACTTTCTATTAAATCTGCTTTACATACTATTTTCTTCTTTAGAAAAACATTTGAAATTCAATTGAAAAATAAACGTAAATTGTTCGAAAATAGTATTTAATATGTTATTGATATAAATATTTCTTTTACAGATGATGATTTCAAAACTGACAATGATCTTCGATTGGCTTGTCTCATACTTCATCAGCAAGTTAAATTAATCAATGGCAATGAGAATATTCTACTTGTTCCTGAAGATTGGATGAACAAATATATCGAAGAACAAAAGCGAGCTATGGACCAATCTACACCAGAACACTTAGAAACGTTACAGACATCCGTTAAGAGTACGCACATAATATTCTACTTTGTCAATGTAATGCTATTTTTTTATTGTTCTATTAAAGATGCCGAAAGACCTAAAGTCTTGACACATGTGACAGCACAACCGAAGATAGTGCCAAAACCAGGTATGATTACTAAAACGAAGTTTTCGTTTATCATTTTTTTCCTTTTCTAATTCTTTCAGATGAAGAATCAATGTTATGTGTACTCTGTCTTACAACGGAACGTCAAGTAGCCTGTTTGCCGTGTGGTCATTTCACTAGTTGCGTAGCGTGTGGCCACAGTTTACGGACATGCCCAATCTGTCGAGCAGTGGTCAAAGCTTTTGTTCGGGTATACGTGTAAATTCGAAGAAAAATTTCATCGACTAATTCAATTTCAGAAATCAGCATGGGAGCTTACTGAAACATTTATTTTTCAAAGCTTTGCGAGTTAAAATTTTCTGTCATCTTGTTAACTACATCACTAAAATTCGATATGTTCTTTACTACACATGAGTAGTCACTCGTCAGAAAAAAATGTATAGTAGCACAGTGTGTATTTTTCATACAGAAAAGATTTTAATTAAAAATAAATTTCACTTTTCTCTCATCTATACGATCTCAAATTATTATATTGTATTCGCTGTTAAAAATTCTTTAGGAAGTCAAAGTACGAATTAATACTCGTCAGTTACTAAATTGAGAGCATTATTTTTCTATTTTTTGAATGAATGCTTTTTTAAATAAACACACAACGAATTTCGCATCTTAACTTTGAATTGTCAGAAAGTATAGTTGAATAGATATTTGTGTTACCTATAAAATAAGATATTCGAATGACTATCGAAAGTAAGAAATAGTGAAGAAAGCGTAATTCTGTCAAAGAAAAATAAATCAGATCGAAATATGAGCTTTGTTCTACAAAACAAAATAGTAGATGAGTACTAGTCATTAAACATTTAGATATTTCTCAGATACAATAGCTTTCTTTCTTCAGCTAACAAAATCAAATTGTTTTATTTTTGCTTAAAATATTTCTGCTGCATGAAATACTTTTTTTGTATGAATTTTTTCAGTTCAATTGTAAAAGAATTTCATGATTTTATTTTTCAAAGAAAACTAAATTTCACATACTTTTCAGAAATGTCGATTTGGATAACTTTGTTAGTTGCGTAAGCATACCTTCTTTTTTATTTTAATCATGACACATTTCAATATCAACCAATAAATAAAATTTTGAGATTATTATTTTGCTCTATGCAATTGTAATGAATCAATAGCATGATAGCAATCAGTCCAATTTCTATACGAAGATTTCATTCAACGAAATAATACAAGGCACAAAGCATTAGATCGTAGAGTTTGATCGGAAAATTTAGAAGTGATGTTAACCAACAAACTGTGTTGAAGTAAATACCCAATTCTCTTGTAAAACTAAGTATTCGTTGCTTTGAGTCACTTCTGTTGTGATACATGTATTTCTTTAACATTGAATCAATGATTGGAAAATAAAAAGCATGTGTCATATTCGTTTTTCTTTCCGAAGAAGGAAAAAAAAGACGTACTTTGCTTATTCAAGGTGCATCTCAACAAGTACTCATATCGAAGTGTTTGAGTAGATTGGTAAAATCATTTTAGGTACTATTTGCCAGCTTTTGCGACATCATGTTAGTGTATTGAGTCATTTATTTACTTTTACTTTCCTGTGTTGATTCAATGGTTTCAATAAAAACAATGCAAAATGAACAAATGAGATTTGTTTTTTGTAAAAAAGGACTTATGGTTTCTTATAAACATTAGAAAAAACAGTTTTAGTATGCGATGCTGGCATTCATAATTCTTTGATGAATTTTCTATATTTAAGAAAATCTGTTGATTTGTAAAATATTTTCCACGATACTTTTGCTATCATAAAATCTCTCAATCATTTCTCTCAAGTCTTCTTTCACTAAAGTAATGATGATAATTATTGATGAATTTTTTAGAACAACGTTTAAGCTAGTAAATATTTCAGAGAACATACATCTATCAAATATAACTCATTTGAAGTCATTCAAATTCTGCAATCAACACATATCGTTCGAGTCAGGCAATTCAATGGTAGTCTATTTTCAGTATTGTAAATAAGTTTATAAAAAAGAATTGTATTTTCTCAAATGGATTCGAAATTGCCGTTTCTTTTGTTGGTGATATATTTGCTGAATGATTGAAAATCTTTTGCTCATACATTTCATCATGAGGCTTATCATATTCGACTTGATATTGCATCTAAATACCGTAGAATATTATTTCTTTTCAAAAAAATTGATAATTAGACAATGAATTCAGCGTGTTTTATTTTTGAAGCATTAAAATCAACAAAATAATATTGTTCAATGTCACCATTATTCTAAATAGATCTAAATATTTTGCCGATGAAAAATTTCTTTCTATCAAAATTGAATAGACGATGTTATTCAGTAGGAGTTTAGTATTTCTATTTATGTTTCATAATGATTTTTGATTGCAATCGTCTAAACTACTCATGTAGAATATGATCTAGAAAAACAAGTGATTTTTCAAATATCTAACTAGCCAAAATAAAGATGCTTTCAATTCATCTGACGCGAAATAGCTGAAAAGTTTCTTTTTGTGTACTCAAAAAGTGAGTACACTAGACTCGGTCGTGTGTCCGGCCGTTAACACGATAACCTTTGAAAGCCTCATCCAATTGTCATTAAATTTTGTCCACATAATGATCTCATTAATATCTCAGTCGAGTTCGAAGATGAGAAGGATCCGTCAAACAATGGTTGAGTTATCGAAAAAATTGTCATTATTGACCACATCATCCCTGAGGGTGGGGGGGGGGGGGGGGGNCTACAGGGATTTTTTCTTCAGAATTATTCACAACATATATAAATTGACTCAGTTTTTGAAGTACACATAACGATCGGATGCAAATCCAATGTTTCCGCATGCATTTATAGATGTTCTCTAATTCATATTCATTTAACAATAAATCAAATATGATAGTTTGCCGTAAAACTCAACGATATTTTTTGATTATCAGTACTAACCAGAAAATCCGCTACACTTAGGAAATTGTATTTTTTACTACGATTTGTACTAACAAAATCATTCTTACTTATTGATTTGTATTTTCATTAGACCTTGAAAGTGATCATTTATGTTTTGAGTTGCATAAGCAACTACATACGATTCAGATTCAGTCTCTATTCATGACACAAGTATTCACTCATGATCAATGTAGTCACATGAAAAAAACGCCGCTTTATTTAATCCAGTTCTAATCAGTGATTAGACTTTTTTTGTTAGTGAATGAATGAATTGGAAAAGTTCAGCATGAATTTTCTTCATCGTCTAAAATAATGCATAGGAATAAAAACTTTTCGTCGTTTCTCAGCTAACACCATAGTATTCATAACCACGTGCCTTAATAGTTTCAATTTATCTAATCAAGGGCATGTGATGAATACATTCATGTCGCTTTTACATAGAAAAAACTGTTTCAAGAAAAAACTTACTCGTTATTTCTGTATTCCAATTGTGACCATTTCGTGTTGTTCTCAGTCCATTGAAATATAAAAATGGCAGCACGGTCGACTAGCGGCACGCGCATCAAGTTGATTTGTGACAACGGCAGCGAACAAAATCGAGTTTGTTACATATGGCACGACGTCTTTTTTTCTCTCTCCGGATATCAATAAATTTTCTTTTTTTTCAATCAATCGACCAAAATAAGATTATCTATCGTTGTCGTCTATTCGCGAGTGACTTCTCTTTTTCTCTGTTCTATTATTTTCCTTAAAGCAAAGATGAACTCAACACACTTCATTTACTTCACTTACACGATAAACTCTTCATCATCATGTATATATATACTACCGCCGATCCAATCCGTATTTATTCATGTACGTATATTTCAAGAGAGAAGAAAAAGATAGACTACAATTTAGCGGAAGAGATTTTTTCACAGTAACAACAAGAAGAAAAAGGCGATCGAATGCGTTCGCTTTTCTCTTTTTCTTAATTGACAAAATGTACAAACATAACGAACACGCACATATATGCGTAACTAACGATGCTAAGCTCCTTAATCACCAATGTACACACATACGCATCGACTCTTCTAGTCATTAGAATTCAAAATCAATAAGGAGGTACCAAATGCAATCGAATTGTATGTTCAGGAAACGCCTTTTTGTATTTTCAAGATAAACAATTTAATGACTGATTAGTATAAGTAAAATCTACTAAGTTGAAATAATATCTTAGAATAAGCTTCATTACACTGTGTTACTAATGAAAATGTAAACGTAAATTCTTTTCTTAATGCAATGCATGTTAATTAAATTGTCACAGGATATACGAAAATTTTGTCAACCAATAAAATTTTTATTCTTAACGAAAAAGGAAAGTTTCATTGGTTTAAACTCGTAATTTTAAATACGAATGATTAACTTTCTTTGATGTGTCGTCTCATGTTTGCTTATGAACCATCGTTTATATAAGATTTTACGATTGCTAAACGAAGAACAGCTTGTATGCTGGATCCTTTCTTCAATTTATATCGATGGTTGAACATCGCTAGAGGAAATGAACAATTAAATTTGTTCTAGTCGAATGATGCATTATAGAATTAGAATAAATTTACTGCTTATTAACATTTATTTTAACAGAGAATCATACGAACTATTTGTTTTAGTCATATATTCTTCAAAACAGTCACTAGTTACTTTAAAATACCAAAAAAAAAAAGACAATTCAATGTCTAATTGCTATTCTTCTAATGACGAGCGCATCATTCTATGTTTTTTTTATACATAGCATTGTACTATCAAAATTTTTGAAATTGTTGTCATTGATCAACATCCCAAAATTCTATGGATAAAATGAACATCAACGATGAAACGACTAGCTGTTTGTTATAAGCAGAATTAAAGTTTCAATTATTCAATATCAAGTATTATAAAGAATTATTCGAAGCAGTATTATTTATTTTTAATTTTCTACTAAAAAACAGCACGCCACGACTAATGATATTGTGTTTTCTACGACAGTTTCGAACCAATTCCATTTAGAAAAAATTGATATACAGACTAAGATTAAGCTGTNATGATCATACCGAAGAAGCAGCTACGAACTATTATTATATATCTTAATATGGGTTAGTCTTAATTCGTCCCTTTTTTAATTGAACCGAACTGGTCCCCAAAAATTCGATTCCGAATTCGTCCCCATCATTTGTTTTTTGTTTAATCGACTTCGGATTCGTCTCCATTCTATTTAACATTGAAATGTTCATTCTTCGCTCTGTCTATATACACAACTAGTGACAATAACAATCGGATTCATTTCGTCTGGTATAATCCGGCAGCCTATAAGACAGATAGATGTAATGACTAAGCATCTACGGCTGACTGATCGATACTTTTTTTATTATCGATATTTGTTATTTGTAAACAGTTCTATGATGGACAATTTAGTCAGATGGATTTAGCTATTAAATGTGGCCTAGCCGTTAACACGAGCCATCTCAAATTATGATTTGTCTTCTGATATTAATTAACACATTTCTCTTATATTTCTATTCATTTTTTAATTCTTTCTTATTGTTGCAAAAAATGTTTATATTTGCTTGTTAATCTTATAATAAAAATTGTTCTTCGCCTTTACTATAACTACATTGGAAATTCATATTTTTCGAAATCAAGCGCCAATTAATATAATTGGGGACCAATTTAGAGTGTGGACGAATTCGGAATCAATTAATGGGGGACGCAATAGGGGACCAATCAGGGGTATGCCCTTAATATTCTATGATATTTTTGAAGACTATCGAAAATTTTGATTCAATAAGATTCATTGTAAACAAGCCGCATGAATGAACTACACAATTTCAAGCAACTTGACACAGCAGACTATACTTGAATTTGTTTATACACGAAGAATTAAGCAAAAGACTTTGATGATTATCGAAGAAGTTAATCAAATAAACTGTATCTATTTCTCTCTGTTCTTGAATCAAAGATCAGCTATTATAAGAGAAATCAATGTTCAAATTAAATTAGCATTATTAACAAGACTGTTCGATCCGAAAGAAATCTTTGTAAATATTATAATTTATATGAAAATCAGTGTTCAAGAAAATTTTCTCGAACTGTGACTACACTAAAAATATTTACTTTGCTTATATTAGAGAATGTAATAGAACTTAGATGCATGTTTTCGATTTTGAGAACTATAGAAGATCTTATTAAGTATGCGTTTTTAGCATTCTTGCAAAAGGAAAATATGAACTATATAACATATGGAAATACATTTTATTCATATTACTATTCAGTGGATATAGTACGGCAAGGATTGATATGATGCAACAATATTTTGCAGCTCAATAATAATTTGATAATCAGTGAATGTGTTGTTCGACTAGGTATTATTAGCAATTGACCAATATAGAGAATATTATTTCTGATTGGCCAAAGCCACTCGATTAATGTTAGTAACCACAAATTAAAAGTACGCTGACGTATTCACTATATAACCGGTGATTTTCTTCCTATTAAATAAATATATAAATTGATAATACATTTTAGTTTTAACCATAAATAAAATACATCTGATAGTTTTGTTCTACTTAGGTTATCAATCAAGAATGAAAATCTTATCGATTGATTTTCATTGTTCTATACCTAAGTTATATTTCTTAGAGCAAATATTTTCAAATATCATTCATAGACATTTTGTTTTGTTTCAGTGTCATTTCTTTATCGGTAATTGCGAACATTTTTTTTTTGTATAATTGAAAATGACATGATGAAATCAGAAAGAGAAAGTTTTTCTTTTTAAGGATAAATTTGAATTTCATTTTAACATATCAATACAATATAATTCGTTCTCAGTGACGCATATCTTTTTTTTTATCGTACAATTAAATAAATTCTTACACTCAACGCCTGAATAGCACGAACTAAAAATAAACTCTGAAGATTTCATGAATGTCAAATGTAAAAAAAATAAAATAAATGAGCGAAATCAAATGGCAAACAAAGAATAAAGAATCGACTATAGCAAAAAATGCGTCATGGTATATAGAAATTAATAAATCAAATCATTTTAACTAGAAAAGATACTTACATAAGATTTCGAAAGCAATACAGAAAAAAAAAGCAACAACTCAACTATGGTTACTAAAGTGAGATGAATTAATTCAGTAGTATAGTTGTCAATCAGACAAAAATATCGTTTAGTTTGTTCTCACCGGTATTGTTGCCACAATTGTAGCAGTTGTGTTTGTTGGCATTGGCATTCTAATTGGACATTTTGCTATAACTAAAGAAGTAACAAATACCCCATGGAAACATAGCTATGTCCCTCGGCACACAAGTCAACAAAATTATCAAACATTTATCCGTTCTATTCAGGCAGAGAATATTGAAGCAAATCTTAAGTAAATTCGATTACATTTTTATTTGAGTAAAATCATGTATCATGCATATAAATATATAGAGATCTCACTTCACGTCCTCATATGGCTGGACTACCAGAAGATTTAGAAAGTGCTCAAGTGATCGAAGAACGATGGAAACGCGACGGATTACAAGTAACCAAACCAAAATACAATGTTCTTCTTTCCTATCCTGATAATAATAAGCCGAATCGGTAGATCGAAAACTCAAGAGATTAGTTTATTAGATTTGTCGAAATTTCGATTTAGAGTTATTCTCACGAATGGTGACGGTACAATCATTATACAAACAGAAGGAGTTGAGAAAGCCTACGATCCGAACCAACCCAAAACAGTCAATCCATTTCTTGCCTATACACCTAATGGAACTGCTTTCAGTGTAAGTTGTGAATAGATATCAACCATAGACGGTTTGTTTAATATATTAGACAAAACTATTCTATGCAAATTATGGTCGACTTGAAGATTTTCAGAAATTATCATTTGTCGTTGGAAATGCTAGTCTTCAAGGTAGTATCATTATCATGAGATATGGCCGTCTTTATCGTGGAAACAAGGTAATTTTTATTGCATGTTAGGTAGATTAAATTCCTTTTTATAGGTCATGCATGCTCAATATTTCGGAGCAGCAGGCGCTATATTGTATAATGATCCGGCTGATTATTCCCCGTTTGGTATCTCACCTGATCAAGTCTACGATCAAAAATGGTATATGCCTCCAAGTGGCGCACAACGAGGTTCGGCATTTATTTCAAATGGCGATCCACTCACACCTATTTATCCCTCAACCGGTTTGATAAGTGCTGTCGAATTCAAAGAATCTAGTTTGTCTATTTTTCATAGACTATATGTATCGATTGAAAGAGGAAAACGTGAAATATCTACCAAGAATTCCTGCACAACCAATCAGCTATAGCGAAGCTCAAATAATTCTTCAGTAGGAATTTTTTTGCAGCATCTCCTTATTTTTTAATCTAATAATAGAATATATTATATTTAGGTATCTACAAGGTATTGAGGTAACGGTAGATTGGCGTGGTAGTTTACCTAATGTAACATATCGTTATGGTGCGGAGCTTTTATCGTCAGCGTAATATACTCGAACGTTTGCAATAGTGTCTTTTAATCATGAATATGTATTTTATTAATTTAGTTCCATTGAAATTCGATCATATAATCGACTCGAAAGAAAAGATACATACAACGTAATTGGAATACTGCGAGGAGAAATTGAGCCAGGTAATATGAATTTCTCATAGTTCCAATGAGATAAACTTCTTCTTCTCGTAGATCGATACATTGTCATTGGCAATCATCGGTAGGACTTTTTTATTCTTCTGTTTGACTCTTTTCTTTTGTTTTTTGACATAAAAAGATCCGGATAAGTTGTTTTCCGCAAATCGTAACGATTAATTTTAACCTTGAGAAATAATGAGCGAATGACTAGAACATTAAACATAAAGTGTATTTTGATTTTAGTGATGCTTGGAGCTTGGGCTCTGTCGATCCAACAAGTGGAACAGCAATAGTACTAGAAATTACTCGAGTTATTAGTCAAATGTACCAAAATGGTACTGTTTTCTTATTCGAATTTATTTCCTAGTACATTCAACGTTTTATTTTTAATAGGATTTCGTCCACGTCGCAGCTTAATGTTTTGTTCGTGGGGTGCCGAAGAATATGGACTCATCGGTTCAGTAGAATATGTTCAGGCAATTTTGTTTTTAGTCAATGTTCATGTATAGTAAAATAGTTAAATGAGCAATTTATTTTCCAGGAATATGTTAAAGTATTAGGAGCCCGTATTATTTCGTACCTGAATATAGATGGTCCTATTCAAGGTAATATTTTCTTTTACTAGACATAATAATTATGCGCTATTACGTTTGTTGCTTTTCTAATAGGACATTATACAGTTTCTGCCAAAGCTTCGCCATTGTTATTTGATATAATTATCGAGGCTTCGAAAATGGTTTGCTGAGTTTTAATATTGAATAACTTTGTGTAACTTGAAATATAGGTTCCAAGTGCATATGATCCACCTGGTCAAACGATTTATGATAAATGGATGAAAGTTAATCGCAATAACTTGACCAATGAACCGAAGTATGTGCCATAGAATTCGCCGTTCAATTCATGTATTTGCTTTCCTTTTGTCTATATAGTATTAAATGTGGTTTGGGATCTGCTAGTGATTATTTTGCATTCGATCAATTAGTGGGTTCATCTAATTTTGATGTAGTATATACATTTAACCCCATCGATCATGGAAATATAACCGGGTATCCACTTTATCATACGTCGTATGAAACTTTTTCTATGATGAAAAAATTTATTGATCCTGATTTTACAGTGAATCAATAATTATTATATCTATTTATTTCAATTTTCTATTATATATTTATTACTTAGGCTCATAAAACAATAGGCCAATTCGTAGGAGTATTAGGATTACTTCTTTCCGAAACATCTATTTTGCCATTTAATGTTACACGATATACGATCGTACTTAAACAAACGATGATGAATATTCCACAGAATAATGCACAATTTCGTATGAATAATTTTTTTCGATTAATTTCCTTCATCTAAAAAGTTACTTTAGCAATATTTCGAAACGCTGTCAATGATTTTGAAAAAGCAACACAAGATTTTGAGATTCGTTGTAAATCATTAAATATTAACAAGTCAGTATAACCTATCGAAAAGAAAAATATCTTCGTCTTAAATTTAGTCCGTACGAAATTCGAGCATACAATGATCAATTATTACAATTTGAACGCGCTTTTCTAAATCCATTGGGACAAGGTGAAGATCATACTGATTTAAAGTAAGAAAATAAAGTCTTTTTTTTAAAAATATGCTCTCAAGTTGTTTTTGTTTATGTAAGACATATTATTTATGCACCGGCTAAAATTAACAAATACGATGCTTCTAACTTTCCAACTATCAGTGATGCACTTGCTAGTGGTAATCAAACAGAAATTGATCAAGCCATAGCCATTGCCATTTACTTTATACGTGCATCTGTATCAACATTGAAACAATACGATAAATTTATGTTTTAAGATGATTTGCAAATCTACTTTTATTAATGATATTAGTTGTTAGTAGAATAAAAATCGATTGTATTTTATAATTATAGAAATTGCTTGTAATTTAATTTGTTCGATAATCAGATGAAATTCGATTTTCAGTGAAAATCTATTGAGCATTATGGAAATAATTTTGAAGGTCGAAAATCTAAATTCTGACTAAACATAGTAGTGATTACTAATAAGAACGCAAACATAGTGTCTATTTCTTAATGTGTTCGTCCTATAATCGTTTTGATAGACATAGGACTCAGAAGATTTGTAAATATAATTGAGTTCAATAATCGACTTTGACAGAGTAAATCACAAGTTGTCACTAAATATTTGTACACCTGAAATGATAGCCGCGACAAGATGAAAAAAATCTTCCGCTTAAAGTTTATCTGACTTAATCTACAATGTCATTACTTGCGCAAACACGAATCTTCTTTTTTTTCTTTCTATTTGCCAATTATTTTCTCATGTTGAAAGATTAGTAATGATGCATAGAGTATATCGTTTTTTCTTGTTGCAATATTCAAAGCTATACATGTTTCAGCATTACGAATTTTTGATTACTTTCACATGACTTTTGAACATACATTATACCAATGGAAAATAAATTCACATTTGTATCTGATTTTTACATAGAATTAAATCTAATCGAATGTTATTTCGACTAGACCTTTATGCCCTTTGTGTGTTAACTACAGCGAAGATACAAGTTCGGCGAAGAATAATCAACTATTGATTTTAGAACACCTCGGTAGAAAAAGAAAAGTAAAAAGTTCGGATGAAAGGTGTTTAAGCCAGTGACATGTCAGCATACACATAGAGTTAATATTAAAAAAAAAGCATCGCAATAAATAAAATAAATGTCAAGCAAAATAGATAAAAAAACCAAGTGAATACTAACACTTTTAACTACAATGGATAAGGTATGATTTTATTCTTTTTCTATCTTATTGAATAGCATGAAACTTCTACTTTTAGCGTTTTTATTTCACTACTTTTCTCGCTGCTCTTATTGCATTAGGCATTGGTATCAGTATTGGTCATTTTGCAATAGGAAAACAGCAGACTACTAACTCTGTTAAATATGAACGTCTTACAAGACACACTGACGCACACAATTACGAAAAATTCATTAGTTTGGTTCAAGCAAAGAATATTGAAGCGAATCTTATGTAAATTCAATTGCATTTCTATTTGAATAAAAGTATCTATGAACTATGAATATATAGAGATCTCACTTCACGGCCTCATATGGCTGGGCTACCAGAAGATTTAGAAAGTGCTCAAGTGATCGAAGAACGATGGAAACGCGACGGATTACAAGTAACCAAACCAAAATACAATATTCTTCTTTCCTATCCTGATAATAATAAGCCGAATCGGTATATTGAAAACTCAAGAGAATTCTTCATTTACCTTATTACATTTCTATTTAGAGTTACTCTCACGAGTGCAGATGGAACAATCATTATTCAAACTGAAGGAGTTGAGAAAGCCTACGATCCGACACAACCAAAAACAGTGAATCCATTTCTTGCCTATACACCGAATGGAACGGTTTCTAGTGTAAGTTATGAATGAATCTACCAACTATTGATTGTATTTTTGATAAACTAGACGAAACTATTTTATGCAAATTATGGTCGACTTGAAGATTTGAAACATTTGGCTTCTGTCGTTGGAAATGCTAGTCTTCAAGGTAGTATCATCATTATGAGATATGGTCGTATTTTTCGAGGAGATAAAGTATGTTTTTCGGCATTCTTATTAATATACGGGAATATGCTAAGAAATTGTTGTATCATTATTTAGGTGATACATGCTCAATACTTTGGAGCTGTTGGTGCTATATTATATAATGATCCAGCGGATTATGCGCCATTCGGTAGTACACCAGATCAAGTCTATGATCAGAAGTGGTTTATGCCACCCAGTGGCGCACAAAGAGGATCATCCTATACTGGCAATGGCGACCCTTTGACACCTACATATCCATCAACAGGTTTGATAGTCTTTTTACTCATTAGATTATGGTATGTTATAGTGTTCGAATACTATAGATTACATGTACAGAGTGGGAGAGGAAACGTCTCCATCTCTACCGAGAATTCCTGCTCAACCGATTGGCTATGGTGAAGCCCTAGTAATTCTTAAGTGAGAGATCCTATTTCGTTACTAGTATTTGATAATGAAAAGTGTGGAATTTAGATATCTACAAGGAAGTGAAGTAGCTGCCGACTGGTGTGGCACTTTATCAAATATCAGATATCGCTATGGTGGAGTACTTTTGAATGCATCGTAAGATAAATCGTTTTTTCTATCTCGAACGAGTACCTATAAATAGTTTTTTAGTTCAATTGAAGTGAGAACTTACAATCGTCTTGAACGAAAAGATACTTACAATGTAATTGGCATAATGAAAGGAGAAATTGAGCCAGGTTCGCCGAAAGTTATTTTCTTACTTCCATCAACTTCAGTTTATTTTTAGATCGATACATTGTTATCGGAAATCACAGGTAAGACACTAATAATGACAGCGTTGCTAAACATTTTCTTCGACATAAACAATGTGTCGTCAGCTCTGAATTGCTCCATTTTGCGAATTTCACATTCGAGAATTAAAAATGAAAGTTGTATAGGTGATGCCGAGTGCTGTTTTATTTTCAGAATTTCGACTGTTCTATTCAATGCCTATTTACGAAAGTGTTGAACGATTATAACATTTTAGAGATGCTTGGAGTTTGGGCTCTGTCGATCCGACAAGTGGAACTGCTACCATGCTTGAAATAACACGAGTACTTGGGGAAATGTCAAAAAATGGTGCTTTTTTTGTATTCATAT